>VZTL01056014.1:0-14665 GCA_013400535.1 Scopus umbretta | reverse complement strand
TGCATAAGCAGTAAAACGAGTATCACAATGATACTGTCAGAACTGTTGCTCTGAGTTGCATCTAGCTGTTTTGCAGAAGTTAAAGTGTCTCCTAGTGAAATTGGACTGAGTCCATACCTTTGCAAAGTGAAATAGAAAAATATAATGGATGCCTTTTATTCTCCAGTATTCTCCAATACTCTCCAGTATGCTCCAATATACTCCAATATTCAGTGGCTGCTTTCAGTTATACCAGCAGTTGGCTGGTACACAAATTGTGTATGCATCACAAATTCAAATTTAAGGCCACTTTGTGCAGACAAACAGAAGTCTCACTGTTTGTCTGTATAGCTAGCAAATGCACTGTTAAATGCCATACCTGAAGTGTGTTTTCTCTATTTCATACTGTTTCATACTACTTTGAATTGAGATAACATAGATACAGTAAAATGGTATTTTTTCTGGTTTGCAATCAGTAGAATTCTTAATTCTGAAGTCAGACATCACTGCTGCTGATGATGTGTGAACAGGGAACAGCACAGCTTGACTGTCAGATCCCTGGTTGATTTTAAAACACTAGTGGTTTGGAAAAAGCTCTCTTTACTTGTAAACTGAGCAAGCTGGCTTTGAAAGTTTTGGATTTCAAATCGGTATGTTAGCCCTGCCTCTTCACAGTTTTCCCCAAACATCTTACAAGACTTAATAAATGAAGTTCTTAGATTTATGAAATAAGAATAAATACAAAGTTAAAAATTAGTTCATTTCTGTGAAAAGAAAAGAAGGTAAAACAGAAGGCAAATTTCTTATTTTATTTCCTGCTTTGCCACATATTTCCTATATGAACTGAGACGTGTTGTTTTACCATCCTTTAGTGTCAGTTTCTTCCTCTAAAGTTGGGATGTTAATAAGTAGGTCATGCAAGACTAAAATTAATTGTTTGCAAGATGTATACACCTCTGGATAGAAAATTACATTGTAATGCTTCATAGAGCTCTTTCAAATATCTCACAAAGGCCAACAGCAGCTCAGTCATTAAAGAGATGGTAATTCACCAGTTAAGATTTAATGCCAAGATCTTGCCAAATTCTGCATAGAAACTCAGGGTCTCAACACTCATTAGTCAAGAGAGAGATCTGTTTGCTTGTTGTGTATTGTCTCAGTTACAGTCACAAGAAGCTTTCAGGCTCATTTGATATAGAGAAGATATGACTGCTGCCAGAGTGCTCTCCACAAAGGCACCTGCATACATGAATTGTTATGCATTATGAATTAGTAGATAAACCACTGGAGCCCATTTTGTCAGCAGAAGCCTAGTGTTTTCAAATCCCATTCTTCCCTCCAGTACTCCAGATGGCTAGGTTGCACCTACTCATTTTAGGGTAACCAAAGCTTAAGGGCAGATAAATTATTTTTAGATCTTATGTACCAGATCCACCTGCCTGTCCTGTCCGCCTCCTCTGATAAAAGACTGCCTCCTCTGATAAAAGAAGGTACATACATACTACTCTAGCTTTGGTTAATAAGCATGCAAGTGTTTTACTGAAGGGAAAAAAAGTACAACAATGTCTGCAAAATTACTCTAACTTAAAATCATTGTGATAATATTTAAAAATTATCTCCATCTTATTACCTTCATAGTATTATCTTCATCATATTACCTTCATCTTTCCTTCATTCCCAGGTTTTGGGGGTTTTTGTGGTGATGCTGTTTTCTAATTTTGCTATTCCGTTGTCTCATTTGCTATTCCATTAGCGATTTCAAAGAGATATCTCTCTGAAATTATGGAGAGAGGAATCCACAAAGTGGCTGGAATTTTGCCAAGAGTAAAATCAATGTTCTGTGTGCTGTTGATGACTAAATTTGGGTATGCATATGTGTGATTATACATGTTTACCATGTGCATAACATAGGCCATTATAAGAAGTCAGATTACTTTTAGCCACACAGAGAAAAGGCAGAGAATTCAGAAGAAGGAATTCTGTTGAGAAGCTTTTTCTCATGCAATTTAAATTCAAAGTTGATGACAGACTTCTACTTTGAAAAGACTTCAGTACTAGCTGGATTCCCTCCTGTAAACAGCGTATTTGTTCNGTTTAATTTCATGTGGTTACCAGTTGAAGTGTGCTTTGGACCCTGTTCAGCCCCTTGTGAAAACACCCTTCAAGTGTATATCCTAGTCTCTGGTACCTCTCATGGAGTATCATGAGTCCAAAACACATGAGTTTCACTTCTCTTGATGTACATATTTGGGTGCAATCCCTCTATTTCCCATTTGGCATGTGTAAATCTTTCCTCCAAGTAACAGTGTTTAAAACATCACTCAGAAGCACATAGATAACAAAACTAAAGGGTAAAAATCCCTTTAGTGTTTCCTGCGCTCAAAATTTATTCTTTCTTTCAGAAAACTATACTTCTCCATCTCCATCTTGAGACAGGACGGTTGGGAAACGTCTTTTGTTATAGCACCCTCTCCTTGTCTTTCTCTCTCATTTCAATATTTTTTCAGCTGCTTCTTGAAGCTTCCTGAGGAAATGTGTTCTGAATATTTAGGTAATTGAGATTTTTTAGAATAAAAATATTTTCAGGATTATGTGGATGATAGTGGCATAAATTTTCAGCCAGTGCTCATATCATTCCTTGCAAGAAATTGATTAGTATTTGAAGATGTCCTCTATAGTAAATTCCTCCAAAACTTAATTAAAATTGTGGGAACTTGAGTCAAAATCATTAGCAGGTAGGAGCAAATTGCAATATATAAAATTTTTAATGAATTTGTAGTTAAAGCAATAGAATATATGTCAATGGACACAAAAATAATTCACGTCATGTGAAATTTTGTTCACAAAAAGTCAGCAAAGGAGAAAGCATGTATTTTGTTGGTTTGGAATAGGTTTTGTATGCATCTGTCCAGCACTGCACAAGTTTTCACTCTAATATATTATGTTACTGTGATAGAGGTAGAACATTACCGTCGTTACAGTACTCAGATGGTTTATTTTCTCACCCCATTCTCTGTGGCAACAAGATGGGAAGGTTGATTAAAGGCCAAGCAGCCTGTCTCACATTGTGTATTTTGTTTGTGGGGGACACATGAAAACATGAAGTTGTGATGCAAACGCAGGAGGGATACACTCTGCTCAGCAGAAAGAGCACTTTTGCACTGGCAGGAATAATGACTTAATTAAAAATGCTTCTCTCAGTGCCTGTGAGCATTTTCTTTTGTTCTGTCATTTTCACCTCTAGTAAGAGTAAATTAGGATACAGATACAGGAGAACAGCCACCAGCCTGTTCCATCAGGCACATTGTTGTGTTTCAGTTTCATCACAGCTCTACAAAATGGACCTTGACAGCAACAGGATGCTGGAATCAGTCTTTCAATGAATACTGCCAATTTATTTGTGCTTTTTAAACTGATTTGCATTTAGCTAACAGAATGGAAGGCAGAAATCTTGGAATGCTGACAACTGAAGGAGCAGCCACTGACTTCACCTGGACTGGCATTTCACCTTCATGTTTACAGGCAAAAATACCTTTCAAATGAATGTGTGTCTTCTGTCTGTTCCAGTGCTCTGTCACCTGTGGCAAAGGGATGCAGTCCCGAGTCATCCAGTGCATGCACAAGATCACAGGAAGGCATGGCAATGAATGCTTTTCCTCAGAAAAGCCTGCAGCCTACAGACCCTGCCATCTCCACCCCTGCAATGAGAAAATTAATGTTAACACAATAACATCACCCAGGTTAGGTAAGCAGTCAAAATGACACTTTCCCACTGGAAATCTCTTTTTAATTCTTTCCCTCCATAGAGTAATGATCACAGTTTAAAAACAGAAGGCTGGTACTCAGGAGATGTAAATTCTATGCAGACTCATCTCTCTGCCTCAGTTTTCCAGTGTGTAGGTCAGAGACTGTACCTCAGAATCATGAAGCATTTTGCTGTCCAAAGAAGGAACATATTACAGGACTGTATGATATTATGGACACAAAACATCCAAGATGAAAAGATGTTTATATTAGAGACACTATAAACTAAAAAACAGAGACACTATTATATATGTTATACATATATTCTATTTTATCAAACATTTCTAAAGTAAGAAACTACCTTTAAAAGCTCTTTAAACTATGTTTTCATTATATTTGTGAGATCAAGGAGGCCCTTATTTGTTCCTCAAATACAAATAGCTCCTTCCACTTGTCTTTAGTTCAAACATCTACAATCTATGCCTGATGAATTAGGATGTATGAAGGAAAATTACTAACATGAAGATACTTGCTGTCCCTGGAGGAACTCAGGTCTCTGTTGGTCTTAAAGAAATTATGTTAGTGCATAACTACAGAACTGTTAATTCTGTTAATTGTTATTTCTTAGTGGGTTGTCAATGATGGTCTTACCATTAGTTCCCCAAATCATTCATCTGCTTCTTGAGCATGACTGGGGAATATTCCCCAAATAGCAAGCAAAGCAAAGGCTTGCTGTAAGACAGCATACCCTTTCCAGATGATTTCCCAGAGCCCTTGTTAAGATAAACCCTCCTGTCAAATAGATTACTCCTGCATGGAAAGCAAGTCTAACATTTCAGGCTGTGTGCAATCCTTCCTTTAAGTCAGTGAAGGGTATTTCTTTTTGAATTTTTTAACCATTTCTGTGTAGTAGTCATTGTTTCAGTTTGCTGCCTGAGATGGCAGCTGTTGCTTATGGCCCTCTTCTCTGCTATTTCACTGTTGTAACGATGCCCTTTGTACTTTATCTTTGTACAATTGATCTCTCAGAAGCAAGAGGGCATCACTCTATGTCTGGTGCTTTCCCTGTGGTGAGGTATAAGCAGTTTTGTGTCACAGAGTAAAGTGACAAAGTTTCACAGAAAAAATGCAGTATCAGATTCATTAAAATTTGATTTAATATGAAGTGCACAAAAAAAGATTGGGCTATGTTATCCTCATAGAGTGGATTATGTAGCACTGGTGTTAATAATCTACAGGTCAACCTCATCCAGCAGCAGTCAGCATCCAGTCTGGCAGAAACATTAACATCTGCAAAATACATAATGCAATGCTTCTCTTGAATATATTGATCATTTTAGCCTCCAGTTCTATGCCTATTATGCAGTATAGATCCTCTAGATCTGGGGGTAGGCCTAGTGGAAGCTGATGTGGATTGCACCATCTCTACTCTTATATAAATATTCTCTCAGTTTCTCTTTCCCTTCTGTTAAAAAAGAAAAGTAACTCAAATCTGTGAAATTGACTTTTTTATCAGTTCAGTGTTTATGATGCTTTTTGGACGATGTCTGTTTCTTGTGCCCTATTTTTCACTGTTTTCCCATATGAATTCAATGTATGTGCTACAGCTTGAATAAATTAATGTGCAAAGACCCAAATTTGGTACCAGGGCCCTTCTATGATGACCAGTGTACAGAGGCTTACAGAGGCTTCTGTAAGCAAAACAGGTGGGTGGATTAACAGACGGCTTCACAAGGAAAAAGACAATGCACATGAAAATATGTCTGTTTTGTACAACAGGCATACCACAGAAGTCAGACTTACGCATCTGAATGTTTAGGACTGCTAGAGAGAATCTAATAGTTATTAGACAACCCTGGGAGGCTATCTAATAACCCTGGGAGGAGGTAGAGTAAACCAAACAGTGGCTTTTCAGGCTAGTGTGGTGTCCTTGTCATTTTGGAAAGTTTCTGAGAAAAAGTTTGGTAGTCAGGGATTCACACAGTTAGAAAGCACCATAGACTACTTATACAGCAACCTGTATAACTGGGTGAAGATAAGACATGAAAGATGTGAAGGTAAGGATTAATAGCCTGACTTTGACACAGAGGAGGGAAGACCCACTGGAGTGATTAAAAAGAGGGTTATGCAATCAGACCAATGTATTGGAAGACAAAAACCATTTTGAATGTACTTGAAAAGGAGAGAAAAAGCTCAAGAAGGTAAGAAATGCACAGTATTTGTGCATTTGAGAAGCACAAAATGTGATAATTGGGCCTGGACAGGTGTATTTGGCCAACATAACAACTGTCATTGATTCCAGTCTGTAAGTTTCTTTTTTTTTTTTGATAAAATGGATTTACATCACAAAACATACCATGGGACTTGCTGTCTTCAAACTTTACGAGTGCCTCATAGTGTGGCATCTGCAGTGTTCAAGCTAGCAAGACAATATATTTCTGTTCCTTGGAACAAAGATGCCAGACAAAACTAAAGATTATTTCAGTTACAAAGAATGATGATATAAGACATTGTGTAATTTTGGTCAATTTCCATTTATTGACAACATGGCACAAAGTCTTGATTTCTTGAGCAAAGGCTGAATATAAAACCAGCAGCAGTCTCCATGCTTTAATTCCTACATTTCCCTACCTGCCTTTGACAAAAAATAAATCCCCTTATATGTGTCATTGAGGACCCCATTCTGGTATTATGCAAGCTAAGGCTTCCTGTTTTTCCAGTGGCAACTCCAGTCTCAGACTGAGGGCAGTTTCAGCTGGAGCTGCTGCTTTGTGCGGTTTTGCTGGAGCTGGCTTCACAGCCCCCACATCGCCCTGGCCCCAGCCCCAGCCTGCCTCTGTATAGGGCAGAAAGATGGGCTTCATTCTCTCATGAGGAGACAGCTGCATGACATTAAACCAATTAGTTTCAATGCAACGTAATCCAATTTATAATTTAAATTGGCCGTAAAAATTTTAATGTTGAAAATATTGGCAGCAGGAGGACTTTTTTTTGTCTTTCTTTTGTTGAATATCTACAGCTATTCTCCTTTCCCTTCCCCAGATACACTTCTGGTGTCTTTTGTACCTTTGCTACCCGATTCTTCACTAATAAACGTAACACTAATAAATGTATATTTGATTTTGTTGTTGTTGTTCCACAGCTGCTTTAACATTCAAGTGCCTGGGAGACCAGTGGCCTGTGTACTGCAGGGTGATAAGAGAGAAGAACCTCTGCCAAGACATGAGGTGGTATCAGCGGTGCTGTGAGACGTGCAGGGACTTTTATGCGCAAAAAATGCAACAAAAGAGTTGATCTCTGTCAGGCTGGCTGGCTCTCAGCTCTTTGCAATCTTATTATTTATAAACAGACACACACACGTACACACACACACGCACGCTTCTTCAGACCAAATATTATCAGATTACATATAATTTAATCAAATTAATTTATTTTTGCCTGCCAGACATCCTTAATTGTTGTGGTTAGACAGCAAACTTGTTGTATCCTCTGGCATTTTAGTAATTAATTTTTATATGAACAATTTTGGATACATTTATCAGAATTTTTAAAAAATAGTAACTAGTATTTTAAATGTTTATTTTCAGTAGGGTCATCTCTGTGTTGCCAAAAAAAAGTCATGTTATCTTGAATCTATTTTAATTTAGCTGAATAGTTTTGTTGTATATGGAAATAAAGCCCTTTTTAATTTTATTATATTTTTGGCATTCAGAGTCAGAATGATCTTGTGTATTTTGCAACAGATGTTGAAGTGAGTAAGCTAACATTATTACAGAATGTATTGTGAAATCAGTTCATTTGATTTAAAAACATACTGAAGGGGATAATCTACTGTAACTTATAACATATTATAAACAAGAAAATTAAAATAGTTAAGTAGGGATTTTGATCATTCTCATGGACACATACTTGAACACAAGTATTGAATCAATGAAACACTGTAGAGATTTACACTGAATCACTGTTGCACTGTTTGAGGTAGTGTAGAGAAATGCAGTCCTAGAACTTGTACCATCCTATGAATCCACGTCTGTACTGTTTTAACATGTCACTTGATTTTAAAGGTTTTGAAACAAAAAACCCATGCCCCTCTATACCTTTGTGTGTCCTCTTGCAGATCTACAAATGGAAGAGTCCCTCCTCCTGCCACTTGTATGAATTAATCTGTTAAACATTTTCATTTCTCTGTTGATGATTTAGAAAATAGCTTTGTAATACTACTTTAGTTTTATCTTTGTTTTATGAAAAAGTCTTTATGAAAATGAAATGTTTTACAGTTTTGTGAAACGTTATGAAACAGCTAAAATTTTCCTTATGTGAAAATACTGTACATGATTCACATGGTTTTTACATTTTCAATAAAAAGTAAAGCTTCTTTTGTTATTTGCATTTTTCCTGTTTTGGGCATCCATGTCTGGTAGCCAAATCCATCGATCCCTGCATCACAGCAGGTACAGCTACAGTAGTCCCTACAACAAATGCCTCCTGCCTCTTGACTTAGGCACCTTTCTGCAGCTGCAGGCAGACATGCCACTCTGTGAGCCTTGATATATGGAAGGTTGGATATAACAGAGTAATATTCAGTGGAGAAGTTACTTATCTCAGGTGAGTTCTGTAACCACTGAACTTGGGAAGAGGCGAGCGGTAGCTCCTCTGCCTTCATTTTGTGATGCAAGCTTTTAGGCATCCTCTGAAAATATGTAGGAGAGCAAACCCTGAAGGCAAGATGGACAGAGAAATGAGTCTGAAAGACATAATATTTTCTACTCAGAGCAAAAAGCGAATGTATCTTTATTTGAGTGATTGTTCCTTTTAATTCTCTGCAAAGAGTCTACTGTAAAGATATGATGTAGATATCCACACAATTTAAAAAAACTGAGGCCCCCAATCAGGACTGTAATTCTGTCCAGGAAGAATACTTAGCCACGGTCTTAACTCCCAGTGAAATCAATGTAGGTGCTTTCAAATAGCTGTAGTGTCAAAGTCATTGGTTTGGCATCTTACTGCTGTGCATTCAAAAACTGCACCTTTAATGATGTGCTAATGTATTATTTTAAATTAAATGTCTTCTGGTTTTAAAAACTAAACAAGGAAAGAAAAATAACTCTGACATCATGGAATGTGATATTACATTTTGTATAACTAAAATGTTTGGATGCACAGAAAAATCAGTTGCTCTTGAGCATAACTCCTCAATGTCACAGACATGCATTTGAAAGTCTAATAGAATTATTGTAGTTGGCAGGCAAATAATCATTATTTTAAACTTTCCTCATACTTACTTACTACCCAGTCCTGCTAATACTCCTGCACTCTCTTGAATCACAACAACTAAAAATCAAGCAAAAGGAAAGATGCCTCCAGATCAGGGGCCAGAGGACAGTCTTTCATCAGCCAGTGATATAATCTACACAACTTTGAATCTTTATTCTCTGCTGTTTCTGAATATTCCACTAACAAGAATGTCAGCTTCATCTCAAAATGGAAAAGTACATTTTAACTCTGCCTGTACCTGTTGAATACAGATGAGTGACTTGTCCTGAAATCATCCTCCCATCGCCTTTATACAACATCATAAAAGAAAAGACTTTTGGATGGGAACCAGGAATGGAAAGTTGCATAGTAAAATGACATTCTTTTTAACTGTAATGAGTGAAATCAGGGTATTATAATGCTGATAGCTCTGGCTCTGATTCCTTCAGCATCTGTAGTACAAAGCTATTAATTAGATGTGTCTGAATCATTTTGAAGCAGTTTTGTGTCTACGTAGCAAAAATGCCTCTTCCTTCTCTGCATGAATTTGAAAGCAAGTTAATTTCACTGCTTCGATACACTCTTACCGTCATTCAGAGAAGCAGCACAGACCAAAATACCTGTTTTGTCAGAAAATGATAAGAACATTTTGAGAACGTGCCCAGCCTGTGGCCAGAGTCCCAGCACGCTGGCGGGGGGTTGTGCATGCATGTGCCTGCCCTGCAGAGCTCTGTCACAGCCCAGGGCGACAGCAGGCAGCCCCTTGCAGCTGTGTTCAGGGAAGCGATAGCCTTCTGCACTTCTAGACATTCCCACACAAGTTTACTCGCTTTTTGGATTTGGTCTTTCTTTTGCACCAACCACCCCTCTGCATTAATATGTATTCCATCCAACCTGATGAATATGTAAAATTTCAACCGATGAATGTCAAATCAGTCAAGTTCAGCTGACAAGTAAAGGTGAAATTCACTCTAGCTCACAAGGGCTAGAGTAGGCTTCTCTGCTAATTAGATCCCACTTAGATCCTACTTTGTGGGGTTAAGTAGGATTTAAGTGGCGCACAGGGTTTGTGCTAGGCTGGTGCACCCTGGGCCTGCTTCTTCACAGGTACTTGCTGGCTAGGTACAGTAGTGACCAAAAGTTACAATAGTTAGCACTTCTCATAACTTTCTTAAAGAAAAGGAATACCTGAATTTTAATTGTGTTGTTATTTATTCTGGAAGGAGTCTGCTACTTTGTTCTGGAGGATGTGGTTTAGGGTTTGGGTTGTTTGGGTTTTTTCCATTCAGTTTTCATTGTCATCTTTAGTGACAGTGAAGCAGCCATTTCTTATTCTAGAAAATATATTAAAAATAGAAAGCTTGCCTTCATGAGGAGACTAATGGAGGCCCTAAAGCCTAGGAGATCAATTTTAAACAGAAAATTAAGAGTGCTCAGAAAGAATTTGAAGAGCTCTGTAGAAAAGATGCTCAATCTAATAATAAAAGGGAGTTGAAATACATCAAAAGCAGGAAGCCAGGTAGGGAGTCAGTGGGACTGTCTGATACCACAAGTGTGAAAGGGATGCTTAGGGGTGATAGAGCTATGAAAGCGAAGTTCAGTGAATTATTTGCATTGGTCTTTCCAGCTGAAATGTTGCAGGGGTTCTCATACCTTGCACATTCCTTATAGCAGAAAGGTCAAAGAAGCTGGATCAGGCTGAAGGAGATACACGAGAATGTAAGACTAAATAGGTATGTTGGATGCTAACAGGTATCTAGCATAGCAGTCACGTGAGATTCGTGGAAGAACACAATTAGGAAATTACAGAACTGCTTGCCATGGTGCTTAAGCTGTTGTTTCAAACAGCCACTCTGCCAGAGGACTAGTAGATTGCAGTGCAATTCCTGCCTGTGGAAAAGGGGACTTTAGGGGATCCTTTGAAGTACAGACTAAGGAGTCTTGAGTTCCTTTTCTGGTTCTGTAGTAGCCGATAAAAAGAGTAAGATCCCTGAGCACCTGGATGAGCATGGTCTGTTGGGAGACAGCGAGTATGGCTTCAGTTGTGTCCTGAGCAAAGAGGATCTGATGGACACAGACATCTCTGACAAGGTTACACATTACAGGATATTCAAGAAACTACATTCACACAAGACTATAGGAGCAATCTTTATGGCTTGAAAGTTTATTAAAGGATTGGAAGCAAAATGGTCATATTTCAGGAAGTAGAGGAGTCAGCAGCATGGTTCCCCAAGGAATGATGCTGGCTTTCATTTTTTCAACATTTTCATCAACGGCATGAGGAACAGAGTAAAAACTGAGATCTTCAGCTCTGCAGGTGACAGTAAGCTCTTCTGGTTAACCTGTTAAACTGTTGCCTCACTTGGCAAGAAACTCACAAAACTGAGTGATGCGGCAAGATGTTAGCCAATAAACTTTGATGTGGGTAAATGTAAGGCAGCATAGTTACGGAAAATAGCCTAAACTGTTCCTACAAAATACTGAACTTGCAACTGGCAGTCATAGAGGTGGAGAAAAATCATAGTGTCATTGCTTACTGTAGTCTAAAGTTATGAGCTCTGTGACAATAGCAGGAAAAAAAGCCAAAAGCTGATGGATGTTGTCAGAAGAGAGGGTATTATTTTTCCTGGTTTTGGAACTGTGGTGTACCCACAGCTTGAGCATTGCATTCATTTATGGTTGCTGTGTTCTCATGAACAATGTAGTGGAATTACATTGCAACACATTAATAAAGGCAAGTAAATGATCAAGGGGGGACCAGGTGTTTATGAGATGAGACTGAAAAAGTCAATATTTCTGACTGGAGAGGAAGAGCCTGAGATGAGCATTGTGAATGTTTAAAAAATCCTGAAGGTGATAAATAAGCTGCATGTGGAGCTCTTGTTCTTAAAATCCTGCAGTACAACAAAGAGGGCATCCTTGATAAAACTAGTATGGAAATTAGGTTAAAACAAATTAAAGTAAGCACTTTAGACAAATGATCATGAGGTTCTGAAGCTTGCTTCTAGAGGAGGTAGTATCAGAAGTCTTGAAAAGCAGTTAGACAAATTCATGGACAAGAAGTCCATAAATAGATAATAAAAGGCCTGGGAAAAGACACTAGCACAAAATATTGTGTGGCTTTTGGGGCAGTAAAAGGAGAATGAACTGCAGAAAGTAGCCAGGGATACAGAGTATAAGCAGCATCTCTTCTTGCCTTTTTCAAACACAGTGATAGATCCTGGGCTTGGGGGTCTGATAATATTACTGCCTTAGTTCTGCACAGGGAAAAAGGGCTACTACATGTCATGGTAAGTCTAAACCAGCAGCTTCATGGTACTCCCTTAGGGTACACTGTAAAGGTATGTTAGTGTTTCAAGGCTTCATTACACTGGGGAGAAATGTAGCAGCAGGTTCCCCAGAAGCATGCGCATCCACTCAGAAACACAGTCACTACTGTCCCTTTCGTGGCTGCTCATAAATAGTCTAATACGAGTATCTACTTGGAAGGTGATAGATTAATAATTTTAACAGATATGCTGTAAAATAATTGCCAATAAATACATGCAAGGAAAAATCATGAGCTTTCTAAGTAGATAAGGGTTTTAACATACATATATCAAAGTATTAATTTATTACATTAGAATCTCACATTAGTAACATTTAAAAAATAGTTTACTGGGTTTATTTTCTTTTTAAATTTCAGCAGTCTCCTGTAAGGAAAAGAGATTGGCCTGATTCTCTGGTCTAAGTACAAGGCTAAAATTTTTGTGATGCCCTAATTCTCAGCACTAATTTGATCCAAAATAGGTTTTCCTGGACTTCAAACAATGAACTTTCAAAAACCTGTCCTCTCTGGCAGTGTCATAAAAAATGAAACAAATCTTGGAAAAACAGAAAGGATTCAAGAAAAAGGTTAAAATAAAAATGAGGACACTACTTTTGTTGGCTGCAAGTAACAGCCATGATGAAAAGGGGAATTTCATTAGCTGAAACTCAAAAGAACTTAAAACTTGTAAAATGATGATGAACATATCAAATCTCAAAATCAAATAATAAAAGTGAAGGGACTGAGACTACATCATTCAAGAGTTTTTTCCATTCACTTGAACAGGAGCAGAATCAATTCCCTGAAAACCTCTGTTATCAATTACTTGAAATAATCTAGTATTTCCCAGGGTCAAGAAGAATTTACTGCAAAAGAAATCCCTGAACCTAAAGAAGTGTATGTCATAGCTATCGTGGTAAATGGTACCAACCCACACAGCACAATGAAGCCTCTGAGTACCGCCAGAGAAAAGGACTTGCTTTGCACTGGGAGCTGCTTCTAATTTTCTGGGGAAAAAAGCTTGCTTTGAAGTATTGTAAGCTTGACATTTTTGGCAGGTCACTTGAGGAAGTGCTGGTATGCATTTAAGTGTCTCATGCATCTACTCACTGGTACTCTGTTAGCTTTAATGAGCACATATGTATCTATCAAAACAGACCTTGAACTTGAAAACTTAAGCTAGGCACTTACAGAAACATGTCCTGTCTGCTCTGCTGCTTCTAAACAATCTTTTATCATTGGTAGATGATATAAGTGAGCCTGACACCAAACAGGGGTCAGATACAGTTTCAGGAAACTGTCGTATCCGTCTTCACGTCATTAATAATAGAAGGGAGCATGCACAGCCAGGAAGCAGAAGCTGGGGCTGTTTTCATTATTACTCTACAGGACAGAAACATGGACTTCTCCGTTTTGCCAAACAACAACCATCCAGACAAATTCCTGCAACTGGAGGTGAAGTCTCTAGTGAAAAATTCTGCCTTTCTACAAGCCAGCCTGGCAAAATTCCCAGAAACAGCTTTACCTGGCGTGCAGCAGTGGCACAACAGGCTTTATTTACAGGTAAGGTCCAAAAGAGGCTGACATTTTTTCCTGATTTTTCTACCTCATTTTGGGGACCTGGAGACAAACAACACGAGGTTGAGACTTCAGCAGTGGATTCAGCTACCTGCGTCTCTGAATCTGAATCACGAATATCCCTGTAAGTTTTCCCACTGACTTCAGTGAGGATCAGGCTCCAAGAGAAGAGTCACTCTATTCAGGGCCGTCCACTGACTTTATTTCAGTACGTTAGGCTTTCTACAGCTTGTTGTAACACTTTCATAGCATTTCCCAGAAAGTCTGTTGATATCAAATACCAATTAATTGTACTGAAGGGGCAAAATACGAAAAAAAAACCCCGAGAACCAAATCTGAAAGCCAGGCTATATCCCTCAAATTCAATGGAAAGAGACATTACAGAGAGCATCAGAGATTCTTGCTAGTGTCTTGCAAGCTTATATGCGTATACATAGTTCCCTGTAGCTTCCTCTTTATTTTGCCGTTTTCCTCATTCTGCTTTGACCTTCTGTTATCCTGACAGACAGCTGTTACAAGTGTGAAACACAGTCACTGTATTAATCCAGGTTATTATATAGAGGTAGCAGCAGTTTCTTGGTAAATACGTAAATATGTGCTGCCTAGCAGAGGCCCTCGAGCTGGCGGCGGTGAAGTTCATGTCTGGATCAGCAGCTGTACAGCTGCATCAGCTCACACCCCTCTGGGCCCCACTTGCTCCTCCACAGAGCGCCTTCCTTGCTGCCCAGGGAGCCCCTTGCCTTCCCCACCCCTTTTGCATGAGCAAAAGCTCCAAGGTCTGGTTCTTGTCAAGGGATGGAGACA
>VZTL01056009.1:6334-24857 GCA_013400535.1 Scopus umbretta | reverse complement strand
TAGATTCTGAGTTTTCAGTCACAGTGCTTTTTCCTCCACTGGTGCTGATTTTTTTTATATTTTTTAAATTTTTTTATTGGTACAAGTCTGAGTCTATAAGCAGGAAAAACTTAGGACTTTTCAAAGTGTGTTCTTTGAAAGGAGAGATGTGCCTATTTGAACTTCAGTGCTCAGTTATAACGTGACTTGTCCTGTGGTCTGGCCTGATCCTGGAATGAGGTGCTTGGGTGCTACCACGCAGTAAATTACTAAGAAGGGTTGTAGTGATTTGTCAACTAATTATCTGTGTCTNTTAAAATCCAGCAGAGTTTTTCGAAGTATTGGAAAAAAACATGCGCACAAAGACTTATATCGTGTTCATGACTGAAAGAAAATAAGACACAGGTTCTGATACCAACTGATGTGTTTGCATAGGCAAGGCAATAAAACTAAGTGTTTTACTAGCTTTCTGCCCTGTCACTCTTGGGACATGCTAAGGCTGACTGTGATCAGTTAACTCCACTTCTAAAGAGCCAATGCTCTGTAAATTCACACCATAGCACGCTATGTAGCCAAGCCCTAAAATGTTCCAAATACCACATACTTGGATGAGTACATATTGCCTAAGTATTTACTGCATAAAACCTTAAAAGCAGTTCCTGGAAAGAATGGCAGGCAAAGGTACTTGAAAAATACGTAATCAGTAAGATTCTGCTGGGATTGGTGAATTTAAAAAATTAAGCAGTGCCATAGCAGTTAAATGCATGAATGCATCTCGGATTCTTTAAAGAATCTCTTCTGTTCTGCTAAATCAACCTGTTCTTGCATTTAACTTAATTGTCAGCACACATAATGATCACAGAGTAGCACTGTCCGGTTGCATTAATGCCTTTTGTTGTACCTCCCCAGAAAAGGGACTAGCATGTATAGAAGTTTGCCTTCATGCCCATGATTGAAAGTCGGCCAATATTTTGCTTCTGTGAGTACAAGGAGGAAAGTATGTGGGTTTTTGGAAGACCGCAGCGTGCTGCACGATGGCTGGTGTGCTTTGCCGCTTATACCTCTTGCAGACAAATGTGCTGTTGCAGGTTCTGTGATGTAGGGATGCTCTGTGTCAGAAGAAAGGAGGAAAGAAGCTTGGGGAAGAAGGGGGACAAGGACACCAGAAAAGTTGTAATATGAATGCATAATGAAGGGGAAGATCCTGCCACTTTTTCTTCCCTCTCTGCAAAGTAAACAGTGAGATAGTGATCCTAAGCGTGGTGGCAGTGCAGACAGTAAGGGAGAATCCTGTATGGTTTGAGCCAAACCGAGTGATACAGGTTCCTTCCTCTAAAGTGCTGGATTTCTTCTTGTAGGGAGTGAAAGGTCTTGATACCCATGGACAGTACCTCATCGATCCTCTTCCAGGCTGTGCAGAGCACAGAGCTTAATTACTCCTCACAAAGAGTGTGTGGGGTGTTTTTCCCCCCTGTCCCTATCAACCAGGCATGAAAGTGTTTGTTAATTACTGCAGCAAGTATCATGTTCAAATTCCTCTTTGCCTCTTTTTTAAGTCACTTTGATATTCTTTTGCTTTTTAATAAGATACCATGTATTGCCATGGGAATTTCATCATGCATTTAATGACTCTGTAGTAGCTGCATCAAAAAAAAAAGTACAGTTAACTGTACATAATCTATTAGCTTTTACTATCTTCTTTAAATCATTTGGGATCCTCTGTGTGCACAGCTAAACACGTACCACACAACACGCTTCCATTACCTGATAAATGGCTGTTTTGTTTGACAGATGATGTCTCAGGCTGAGGGCCAGCAGAGAGACTTGATAAGGAGCATAGAATGCCTTCCTGTCTCCGGTCACCTTACATCCTTGGATCAAGACCTATTAATGCTGAAAGCAACTTCCATGGCAACCATGAACTGCTTAAATGACTGTTTCCATATTCTCCAGTTACAACACGCTTCTCAACAAAAGGGATCCTTACCAGCAGGTGGGTATAGATGCTCACAAAGAGCAGAACCCCGTAACAAATATGAATCCTTTCTTTCTTGCAAAAATACTTGTTGCAGTAAATCCAGTTTCACATGGGTAGAAAAAACTGCTGGCTGCCTGGTTTCTTGTGAGGTTTTTCTACAATCTGAGTTGTTGGTGTTGGGTAAAACTCCTGTGTATATTGTATATTGGGTTTTTTTTTGTGGTGGTTTTTTTTGTTTTTTGTTAATTGTCTTCTCTATTCTATCAAGAAGTCTTGGGCAACAGCTGTAAAACTGTAACATTTAATTGTTGGGAGTGTCTCGCAACAGAATAAAGTATATAAGGCACCACAACAAGAAGGCTGCCTTTGGGATGTAACTGGCTGCTCAGGAACCCTAATAGTGAAAGGGGACTCTTATGGGATTGCAGATTCTAGGATATGTGGTATCCCGTACAGCTCTGACAAATGTCATGTTTTTCCTTTTTTTACATACTAAACACCTATTGTAAGCACTTACATGTGTGCAGCTTTCGTTTCTAGTTAAGCATTAAAATATAAAGCTTTACTTTTGCACAGATTGTTAATAATACTGTTTATATATCAGTATTCTTATTTTGAGTTAACATCCCAGCCTAAAACATGGGCTAAGTGTTGCATTCCATTCTGAGGCCAGAATAGACTTGTAAGCAAATGCAAATTGGTTAAAGGTAAACAGACAAACAAAACTCTCTTTTCATAAACGACCAACCCCGCAACAAACAAACAAAAAACCCCACAAACCCCAAACCCCTCTGCTAATGGGTGTGGAATAACATGCATTCCACCTAATGTGTGTGCAGCCTATGGAACTGAATGTGTGCTTTCCTGTTTGTAAATTCTTTTGCATCTTATTGTGATTTTTTTCATGTGTTTACTCTGTGGCTTTTTGTGAGCAAAAAGCTTTTGAGGATTCTCAAATGCTTCTTTTATACAACAGATATGGTAGATATGGTAAGTATGTAACAAAGTGCACTCATAAGTTGTCTCTTACCTTATCTTCCCCATATTCCTATCATATTTGTGGTAGTTGCTTTGCCAGTGCATATTATTTCGGGGCTGTAGTTTAGCTTCCAAGATGAAAAAAGGTGTTATATAAAAGTATTACAACTATATAAAAATAGTTGTGATTTTTTTTTTTAAATCACCACAGGCGTTAAAGAGAATATGTCAATAGGATGAATTAACCTTTTTTTGCTGTATTTCAGTTCAAAATTTCATTTTAAAAATGTAAAACTGCATGGCATCTTTCTCTGAACTCTGAAGTTACTCACACTGAAAGAACTCTTCCTATTCCCTGTGAATTTTTTTAACTATTGATGCATAACTGTGGGAGGTGCACATGAGAAGTATTTTTGTTTTGGCATTTTTGCGTGTGTGCTACTAAGGTGGGTTTTTTGACCATTAGTGTATCTGAGGAAAAAAGTAGGGCCCAATGAGCACCACTGTAATAACTGATGAAGAAGGTAGGGGGTTTTTTGATGAGTGTTTTTGTGTTTGTTTTTTTTTTTTATATTTTTATACTATACAGGGAAAAGCTCAATTCATCTGACTACTATTCAGTTGGTATCTGCCTGTTAACAGCCAAATCTAAAAACATTGCTTAAAGATGTCCAAATCTGGAAGATTTCTGGTGATGCTGTAGAGACAAGGATAGAGGGGGAGGAGCAGCAGGTTGGATGATGCCTTACTGGGGCCAGAGTTACAAACAGACCATTAAAAGAATGCATGTGCCTTTTTGCAGCCTTCCACTCTCTCACAGGCGTGGCTTTTCTAGAGACACTGTAACACATTTGTTCCTTTCAAGGACTGTGAAGATTTATTTATTTTTTTTAAAGTCTGTTTAGCTTTTTCAATCTGTTTATCCCCACTCAGGAGGATACTTATCCTTCTGGTTCAACTGGTGGAGTCTTTTTGGTAGACTTCAGATGTTGATATAGAAAGGAAAAGGGTTATGGCTTAATTCAAATGCTGCAGGAGACACTTCTGTATATTTATGTGCAGGAAAATATAAAATGATTCAGGGAAAAAGCCTTGAACACAGACTATTCTATCTAATAAAAAGCACTATTTAATCTTCCTAGGATCATAAAGGCAGGTCAGCCTACTTCAGCTAGATAAGAGTGAGATGCAGCAAGAAGTGATGATGAAGAGGAGGCTTGTCTAACAACATAAATTTAAACATGAAGTGGAAAATAGTATTTTCAGGTCTGGTAAAGTGGCACTTCACTGCTAAGAATGTCTTGGGCAAGTGCTTGTCAGGCGTAAAAAACAAGGATTAGAAATTATGTAAGAGTGCCAGTTTGCTATAAATTGTTCAAAGAAAAAAACCTCAGAAGAGTGAAAATACTTGCAACCAACTGCATCAAGGTATACTATATATCACAGACTTAAAGATGAACAGGAGAGTTTCAGCTATTGACTTGAATTTAGGAAAGTTAAAAGCGGTGAAATAAGTACTGAATTAAAAAAAAAAAAGGTACTTTATTATCCTAAAGGTGAATTGCAACAACAATTTGCAACTCTTGAAGAAAAATGTTGAAAGTGAAGACTATAGACTTTGAGAGGTCTGTGTTATAGCAGAGGAGAAGTGCTGACAACTGTTTAAAAAAAAAAAATGGGGAAGACTTTTAGGGGAGGAGGAGATCACACGTAAAGAGTACCTTGTGCTACCTGATAGTCGAGAGCAGATTTGAATGTGATCTTCCAGCTGAAGAGAAGTATTAATGTGGTACCCTGTCCACTTGCAGAGATTAAAACACAGCTGCTAGCTCAAATTGCCTTAAAAAAACTCCTAGAATTTAACAGCAAAAATTAAACAGAATAATAAATAAATAAGGTTAATAAATAAAATAACCTTAAGAAGTTTATTTTAGAAGTAGCGGCTAGGGAATATAAAAGGGAGGCTACTTGTTAAATTCAATACAGAGGCAGTGAGTGTGGATTAAAAGCAGCCTAGAACATGCAATTAGAGATTATTGTGTTGAAAGTTACAGCTCAGAAAGCAGATACTGTTCATGAGGAGCTTTTAAGGATGAGTAAAACCTTTTCAAAAAGGTTAAGCGTGACAGTGACATTCTGAGCATCTTATTTTTTGAACTCTTTGAAACTTCTGTTGAAATAGCTTAAACTGCTGAGGGAAATGAGAATCCCTCACATTTCTCACGACAGAATGGATTAATGAGTAGTAGACTTGATGAAAAGAAACTGTCTTGCTGGGGAAAAAGTTGTCTGGGCCCATTAGGTAAAGTTGGACTTTTTTCTTGCCCCAGTATTTTCCTGGTGTAAATGCTGCTGTTCATCTGAATTAAGCTTACTCTGCCTGTTGTGGTTGAGGATGTGACCTAGTTCCAGGTAACAGATGCCTGGAAATAAAGGATTGTGTATCGTAGAGGAAGAGACAAGAGCTGCCTCGGTGTAGGTTCCTAGGCACAGGAAACTGCTGTGTGGTGGTAGAAATTCAGACTTCCTAAGAATTTCTGCGTTTGCAGCCTAGCCAAGATGGTTTGTCAGTTTGTGTGGTTTTCAGTAAAAACTGACTGGAGTCACCTGTACCTTTATTACAGGTGACTCTTGAAAAAGAGTGGAACATTTGTATTATTAATGAGGAACCCGATCCGTTCTGATAAATTAGCTGGGAGTAACTAGAGATGCTGGAATCATTGAGTGGGTAATAGCTTTCCAAGCCCTGCAGCATTTTTTTTCTTTTGAGCAATTATTATTTATTCAGCAGTGTGTGCTTGCTGCCTTTGCAGCAGAGAAAAGACAAGTACCGTCTCCAGAGAAAATACCGGCAACAAAACTTTTTCTGCTTTTGCTCTTCTTAGTCTAGAACTGAGCCAGGTTTGAGAAGCTAATGAGTGGTGGGCATTTTTTTTTTTTTGGTACCACTTAAAGAAAATTGTAAGGGTTACTTAACATGCCCGTGATACTGGGTTCTCCCTGTAGTGTCTGATTACGCCTTTCATGACACCAACTAGTTTCTCCAGTCCAAGTTGCATGTATTACAGCTCGCCAATCGCAGTGTTTGTGCTAATGATCGCTGAAGGTGGTGTCTCATTGCACCACCTTTGTTTAGTGGCTGCTGAAGAGATTGGCTGCAGGAGGAATCAGCTGCTTTCAGCTTATTCTTTAAAAAAAAAAAAAATAGCTCTTTTGTGAAAACTGCTATTTCCTGACCTTCCAGAGGATGAGCAAGTTTCAGCGCAAACTTTCTTTTGCTTCAGGAACGACGATCAGTTGGTTGGAACCGAAGATATCTTTGGCAAACCACTTCAAAAATGGAGCGGCTCAGAATTTCCCAGCAGAGATAAACAAGCCAGCATCTGTCAGAGAAGAGCAGTCCACTGCAGAGCCCTGCCAGCTAACAAGGGTAAGGTAATGTGAACATCCCATTTGTGTTAGGAATTACTTTGAGGAATATCTGTAAATGCTTCAGTCGTATTATGTGAAAATGATTTAGTGACAATTCTTCTCACGCTTCTTGATTAGTTGTGTTTGGAGGAAGAGTGAGTGCAGTTGCAGTAAATGAAACTTTCCACCTTGTTTTTTCAAGAAATTTTTCCTGCTTTCTGTAACTAGCTATCAAGTGGAGGGAACCAATGGGACGGTAATGCAGGTGTCGTTGCAGTGTTCTCTTTGCCTTTTGCTCTAAAACAACTGGAAATTGAAGTGCAAAAAACCTAACTGGAATTCATGACGCTCCCAAAATGGGCCCAAGAAGTGCTGCCTAATTAGATGAGACTTGAAATTGCCAGTCTCCAGCTATTAAATCTCCGCATCTTTCTTTTCTAGCTCTTGCTGCAGCTGCTTTTCTTAAGCAACTCTCATCGCTTGACTTCAGGATGGCTTAATGTATTTGAAATACAGCTATAGTCTGTATCATTATAACTGTCAACATTGATTTGAAGTGTAAAATACTAAAGTAAAAAAACAGCAGGGATTATGATAAAGAACATGCTTTCCTAACTAAGCTAGAAAATCATAATTACATTCTTTTTCTATGAGTTAGTTTCACACAACTGTTTGGATGAGACTGTATCATTGTGGAAAGGTAATGTGCTGTTGTGTGTCACTGCAAAGCAGTGTCCTATCTTACAGCAAAATTGAAATGGAAAAGATTTTTTCAGTTGCTATTGTTTATAGATTTTTTTTTTTTGAGATCTGAGTAGTTGCTACTAAGTTGAAAAAAAATGAAACAAACCAGGAGCTTTCAAATAAATCACAATTCCTTCCTTCTTCTAATAATTAAGTGCTTAATGTGTTTCACTGTCTGTATTTGGGATATGACTAGTCTTATCATTCCCCTTAGATGTTTTCAGCTCCCTTATTTATGATACAAGGATGCTACGCTGTTCTGCTAAGGGAGTCACCTGTGTGATACTGCAGTTTTCATCAGGGTTTGGGCTCTGCATGAGGACTTGAACCCCTGTGTTTGGTGGTTGAGTGTTCACAAATTTGCCTCGAGCTAGGTAGGGCAGCTGGTCCAGGCCAAAGGGCTTTGCTTAGGCAGACGCATATCGCTGCCCTCCTGTGGCATTCCATGTCTCTCCCCTCTGCATCTGCCTCCCTCCACCTGTTTGCCCCGGGAGGATGGGGCTCGGAGCCCTAGGAATACTACCATCCCTTCTGCCAGCTTTCTGCTCGTGGGGTGGTGTTTGTTAAAACTGTGCTAATATAATTTCTGCTAGTCTGTCTGTGTGCTTTAGTTACACTAACAGGCAACCAGCACGTGTGATGTGTGTATGTGTGGGTTTTTTAGGTGTTGTTTTTATAAAACCACGCCAGGTTACTTTTCCTTTTTCCTTTACTTATAGGCACTAGCAGCAACACTGATAATGCTTGTGAAGACTAGCCTGTAGATATGTTAATTGCTTGTCATTTGGCATGACAATAAGCAAGTAACTAGGAACTACCATTTGCCACAGCCTTTGGAGTAATGACGGCAGCACTGGAAAGGCTGAAGCAGTGTGGAGGTGGAGGGGTGTTATTGAGGTGGCTGGAATTTCTGCTAGCATTTGTTTTGCTATCTTTGTGTATGTGCTAGATGCTTGCCATTCTGTTAGCTCATAAAACTTACAGAAAAACGGGTCATATTTGCTTTTAAGCTTCCCCCACCCCCCAAACTGTGTGAGCAATGGTGAGAAATCTTAGCCTGAATCCTCTAGATGAAATCTGCACTGAGTTATCTTAACGTCCCTTTAAATTCTTCAACTGTTGTTTATCTTGAGGGTAGATTCCGTTGTGTTGCTCTCTGCAGAGGTTTGCTTAGTCTTTTTTGCATACACGGACAGTTAAATACAATATGAAGTCCTTTTTGGATATTGTCTGGCCTGTCACATCTTTGAATGGATATTTATGGCTCTTATCCCAGGAACCTGAAGAAATAAATCCAGATGAGGAGCTGGAGGATACGTGTGATGATAAAGAAGATGATCTAGGAGCGGTAGAAGAGCAGCGCAGTGTTATCTTGCATCTCTTGTCTCAGCTGAAACTTGGCATGGACTTAACAAGAGTAAGTAACTGAAGTGTGAAAACTGGCTGCAGTAAAAGTGAAGTGCCATTTTAAACTCAACTCCTGTATTGAACAATATAGATTTTACTATGAAATTGTGGCCTGTAGCAACTTCAGGTCCCAAGCTCCCATGTCCCAGGACATTGCAGGTTTTAAGTGAGACATGCTGAGGAAGTGGATTTTCTTTAATGCAGCTGGCCATATCTTTTCTAGTAGATTCTCTTTGTGTTTTCTACTGTGTTTTTGTTGGCTTTCCTATAATGGCCTGTTTTCTTTCCTGTGTTTGCACCTGACTCTTTCCATGCTGTTTTCTACAGCCTTCTCATTTTTGTCTTTCTGCTTTCCTTCCATGATCTCTTTTCTCACTTGATAATGCTTTTACACACAGCTCACATATCCCTACACCTGTAGTCATGCTGCTTCTGAAAAGAAGTTTTCTTTTGGGTCCCCATTATCTATCCTCAGATGTCTGTTTATGCCTCTCTGTCCTATTCTCACTTGTGTGTTTGCTCACAGTTATAGCAAGAAGGAAAAAAGTTACACTGGAGAGAATTGGGTCTGACACTTTAGTGCAGATCTCAAAAGCAAGCAGCTTTGAAAAATTAATGCTCAGTTGCTACTAGACAACTTGGGCAGCAACTCTGGGAAAATTGGGCTGCTACCAGCTTATGTTCAGTTCACTCCTGTAAAGACTTCTTAACATAAGCACTAGACACTTTTAAAGGAAAAATTAGTTTTACAGCATGGAGTGAGGAAAACACTGTATTTCTTGGAGTTACAGATTATAATTGGATTTTTTTTTCAAGCTGTGTTTTTTGAGTACTAGCTACTTGGCCACTAGAAATACTTGTAGAGCTTACATTTCACAGTTCGGGGTGGGGGAAGGTGGTATGAACAGGACCTGGTGCTTGTGGGCCAAGCTTAAACCCCTGCTGCTTAATCAATAATTCATTAAAGCATTATTTCCCTTATACTGAAGATTGGATTTGGTCTATCTTTTTCTCTTAGTTGGAAAAAATTGTCGAGTCTGTCTCCCAGGTGTGACTTTGGGCTGTGTGTGTAGAATTGTCTTTAGTTCAGAGCAGGCAAAGCATTGAAATGTGACAAGCCTGACTTCAAAACAGGTAATGAAGATGTTAGAATAGCATTTAACATAAATATCGGGGTACTGAAGTAAAAAGTGACTTTAATATTCTATGTTGGTGTTGCAACAACATAGCAAGTATATTCTGCTTAATTGCGTATCTATTAAGAGTGTTGTGTCTGTGCCCTACCTCTTGGCATTCAGTGGATTTAAACGGACTGTCCTGATCTCATGGTTGAGACACCCTGTGTTGCTCTCTACAACAGAGTTGGTTACATGAGGTTAGTTACCACTACAGGGAAGGAAAAGACTGATGATACCCACAGCCTCTTACTCTACAGTGTTGCTCTTGGCCTAGCAAAGGACAGGACTGCTGTGTTTTTTTTTATAGTGGTGAATATAAGTGGGAAAGTGTAAGGTCCTCTGCACAGAGGTACAGGATCAACCTATGCTATGTTATTTCTCGTGGATGCTTGTCCTGGTTGCTGTGGTGAGAGACACTCTGCAGGCTCTCATGAGCACTGGCATAGCTTGTCTGCTTTTCTCTCCATTAGACAAAACCTTTCCTAACCTCTGCTCTGAACCTTCCTTGCTATAGTTTGAGCACCTTCCTGCTTGTTTTCTCCTCCACAGACACATGGGACACATTATCTCTTTGTACCTCTTACATTTTTTGAGGGATGCTTAGCCCCTTTCAACCTTTTTAGTCCTAATAGTACTTATTGGGCTTTTTTTTCCTTTTAAATTGCTTTTCTGGAAGTTCTGATCACTGTGTTTTGCTCACATCTCCGAAGAGGGACAAGAAAGTTCAGCCTGAAAGTATGGTGTCCAAAACAGGACAGAATCTTCCAACTGAGAACTTCCTATATAAAAATGCCTGTCTGTGTTTTACTTACTAGAGCTTTCTGGGTTTTCTTTTATTTCAGGTAGTTCTTCCCACTTTTATTTTAGAGAAGCGATCCTTGTTGGAGATGTATGCGGACTTCATGTCCCATCCAGATCTCTTCATTGCAATCACAAATGGCACAACCCCTGAGGAGAGGATGATCCGCTTTGTTGAGTATTATCTCACTTCATTTCATGAAGGTCGCAAAGGAGCTATTGCAAAGAAACCATACAACCCAATCATTGGGGAAACATTTCACTGCTCCTGGAGGATGCCGAAGAGCGATGTAGCCACTGATGCTGGCAGTAACTTCTCTGTTCACTCCCCCTCAGAGCAAGTAACTCTGTCTAAAGATCTGGAAGGCCAAACAGAGCTGGACTACTATACAGTAAAATTTGTAGCCGAGCAAGTATCCCACCATCCTCCTGTCTCAGGATTTTATGCTGAATGTGTAGAGAGAAAGATGTGTGTCAATGCCCACATCTGGACAAAAAGTAAATTCTTAGGAATGTCAATAGGAGTAACAATGGTTGGTGAGGGTAAGTGTAACTTCTGTCCTTTATTGATTCTAGAAAGTTGTTCAAGTATTAGTTTGAGAGGAAATTTGATGTTGTACGTCTCCGGCAGAAATACAGATGAATACTGTTCAGTAGTTTTCTTCCAGAGACTTTTCAAAAAAATTTGCTTGCAGAGATGTCAGCTGCTATTGTGGGATTTCAGATTTTTTTTTTTGTTATGTACTTTTGTTTTTCCTCTCATCTCTACGATCTGTAAACCTTAATGTACAGTCATTCTGTGATTTCTTACGTTACTGTTTACAAAGTACAGAAGATACTACAAATCCTCATTCTAAACAGCAAGTTTTCATATGGGGGGATAAATACCCTAGATAGGTTTATGCTTTGCCAAAAATCAGGGTTATATTTGGAAATGAAATTTTTACTTTTAAACCAAAGGGCAATTACTGTAATTGGAAACATTAATAAATATCAGTTTACAAGCATTGGAGAAACTAATTTGCACCAGACATTTATTAAATAGAAGTGTTGTTCAATTTGCATATATTGCAGTTATGTATCTTACTATGCAAGCTTTAATTTTAACTACAGAAGTTGGATCCTTTAGGGACAGAGAAGGGTAACTGCCCTTAAACTGTAGTTTCCCTTTAGTACTAGTATTTACTGCAAGAGATGAGACAGCATCTCCCATTCTGTGTTCCCTGTGTATATTGCCCAGTAACTGGGGATTCCAGGCACTTGCATGTGAACTGCGTACGTGACAGAGGAATGAGCATGGCAGGGGATGTGGAAGGCACATCTCGATGCTTTGGCTGTACCAGGTAATTTCTGAAGTTAATATCTCCTCTAGGGCATTTTTCAAATCATGTCATAACTTTTCAGAATTTCTCATGTTTTTCATACTTACATCAGACACACAGTGACAACATGCTAGAGAGGCATGGATCGATGTAGGCAGCAGTCAGTTGTCATGTTATGTTCTTGTAATAGCAAGAGGTAGATCTTGTGGGGTTTTTTAATAGGAATAAAACCCACATATCTGAAAACCCAAAGAAAATTCTAGTTTTCTTTATGAGATTCTCGACATCTATTGCAAAAGCTACTGTGAGGAAAAAGGTGGGTTTATCTTGGCAGAAAGGTGCGGTAGGGAGGATTGCCTCTGCTATCTGCCTTCAGATAGGGTAGAATGTATTATAGGGAGGGAAAACAGAACAGCCTTCCTCAGGGTCTGCGGTTCAGGGTATTCATTTGCTACTTCCTTTTGGCAGCATAAGTCTTGTGTTGCTGTGCTCCAGAACCATTAGTAAGAGAATCACCAGCCCTTTTATATACTACTAAAAGAATGTTGCACAGCACAGTGTTGTACTTTATGGAGCAATATTACTAGGATTAATGTCTTTTCCCAAAAGAAACATAAATGCATGTTGCTCAGGTTAGTAATTTCAGGAAAATGTTTCTATCTAGAATCTGTAATCAATTTCATGGTTGTTTGTTTTGGGGGTGTGTTTTTGTGTGTGAGGGGCTGTGAGGAAAAGTAGTCAGATGTAGTATTGGCTATCTGTTTCAGTAACTTGTTTGGTCTTTAGGGTTTCTTGTATTTCTCCACACAGGTCTCTTAAGTCTCTTGGAACATGGGGAAGAATACACGTTCTCTCTGCCCTGTGCATACGCTCGGTCAATTTTAACTGTTCCCTGGGTAGAACTGGGAGGAAAAGTCAACATTAATTGTGCGAAGACTGGGTATTCTGCAAGTATTAACTTTCACACCAAGCCCTTCTACGGTGGCAAATTGCATCGGTGAGAACGCTTTTTTCTATTTTTCCGTGTAATCCACACTCTAGAACTGCAGTAGCTGTGTAACTCCCCTGTTCGGTGTGCTGAATAATACTCATTTGATAGTCAGAGAAAACATAGTCTTTCCTTTTCATAAACATTTGAAGATGTTACTGTGTTCTTAAACAGTATCATAGCTAAACAACTGCATCTCATGTGATCCTCAAAGAAAAATTAGGTTGCCTTTAAAGACAGTAAGGAAATTCCACGTTTGTCTGACTCTGTGTTCAAACCACTGGGAAAACGGAGCTCCTGGCTTTTATTCCTGACTGCTACAGATTCTCTTATTACTGACAGAAGTTGGTTAATTTTTCCTATTTTTCAGTTTGCTCCTTGTTTGAAATGAGGTTGATCTTGCTGTCTTGAAGGTTTGCATGTTGTTTGCAACATGCATTGTAGTTGCACTGTAGGGAACGTTAGTCTTCTGTTGCTTATTGGTCTCAGTCTTACGATTCTTATACAGAAATCTTGTCAAGTTTAAGCACCTAGAAAATCTCTAGGTAAAAATACCTTTTTTTTTTTTTTTTTTTTTTAAGACAAAAATGGTAATTGTTGTAGTGGTAATTCTTCATGTGTCTGCGTGGTGAAAAACTATCAGGTAGAAGAAAGAAGATCCAGGGAAAGTTTGCTTGGGGTTACTTCTAGCAGATTCTAGGAAGCATCTGCACATGTGGTGCAAAAACTTTTAGAACTTATTAACATTGATATTTTTAGAGATTTGTATAGTACGACTGCTGCAGAGTAGCCTTGTGAAATAGTTAATTAAGGGAGGAGAAAATTAAAGTAGTAGTCACACAAAGAATATCTGATTCCAAAGCGTTTTGCTCTCAGTTATTTACTGGACCATGCTTGTTTAAACCTTTCTTAGATTAAACATGTGAGAGAGATAATAATGAAATATGCAACAGCCTAGAACATCAGAACTTCTTAAACGTGGCTTCATCTCACAGGTTACAAAAAATCAGCAGTCTTTAAATCACTTTGCCTGAAACAGTAGGGTAAGGCCATATTTATTGTTTAAAGGAAAAGGAAAAAAAAAAAACAAACAAAAAAATCAAAACCTCCATCTTGAAGCGCTTTGCCCCATAAATTCCCATATATGCTTTGAATTTAACTTGCAACCATAGCTCCCCTGTCCCAATGGCATCTGGAGAACTGAAGCTTACACGTAGCTCTGTTTCAATTGACAGAATTTTAAAGTGAGGCATCATTTGGGATTTTTGTTTCCATTGCTTACAATCTATCTTCCACCTTGCAATAGCTCCTGTTGTGCCATAAAAAAATAAGCGATAGGATGCAATTTTACTTCAGTGATTTAATTTTGGAAACGGTTTTGTTATTTGTCTCTCTGAAATTGGTCACAGGTGTAGAGGCTTTTTAAAGACATATCTGCTCAAGGTACTGCAACTATTGAAAATTTGACATGGTGATGATTGGACATTGCCAAAAGAGTCTCTTGATGGGGAAGCAGCAGTGTTGCCATGGTTACACAGAGCGCAAGTGAGTTGCTATGGCAACGTTATAGATTTTCTTGTAGAGTGACCCTGGTTGTTAGACCTCAGATGGGTATTGGCTCCTTGGACCTGTACCTCTTTAGCTTGATGAAATAGAGGATGGTGATAACAAACAGCTAGGCATGTATCAATCATGTCAAGCTCACAAATAAACGCCAGCAGATTTTTATCACTAATATTAGCTCAGGCAGATATTACGATCTGCAATGAAATATGGGTGGCAATGAGTTTAATGTAGCAGCTCAATACTGCACCTTAGTAGTGAGAGAGATCACTTTGTTCACTTGAAGCTGAGCAGAGACAGTAATTTTGTGATTGGTATTAAAATACTGGATGTCAGTATTGTGTTGTAACCACACAGTGCTTGGAAAAATGAAGCTCTTAAACTGGTGAAGATGTAACTGCAAAAGTCCAAACGGGCTGGTCTCTGGCATCCTGTGGATTCAGTCTGTTCAGAGATCTCTTGGGAGGAGGACAGGGACTCCACCATGTATAATAGCTTTGGTGAGGTGTGGAAGTCACAGGATGAAAAAGCAGCACAAAATGAAGGCTGCTTGCTTGTTGCCTACTCTTTCAGTTGTTTTCGGAAACTGTTAGCACTTACTAACTTCCACCAAAAAAAAAAAAAAATAAAAATTGCTTAATAGTTTAATGTAAATGTGCTCTTGTTGCACATATTGTTCTGACTTCGGCCCGTTTTCTTGAATGAATCTCAAATTTTTTGTAATAGAAAACTGTGCCTGAGCAGCACATACTTATCTGTTTTTTTGGAAGATCTTTCTAATAAAATTAAATTGGGTTTGAGCTGCTGGACTGCGACGTGGCTCCTCCTGCACGTGCTAGTTGTGGCAGAAGCCCTGGCTGCTGCCTCCTGCTCTGAGCTGGCTGCGAGCTTGCCCCGGGGATTCCCCGCAGGTCTGATTTGACTGGCATCCAGTATCGCTGTGCTGCAAGGTCTGGCCTGCGTTACTCGTTTCGTTGCCTGAGAAATGAATTTTTCAGTTTCGATGCAGGGCTTTGGGGGGACAGGTAGATGTGGACGCAGCTGGAAGTGACCGGTGCACGTGGAAGAGGGGAATCGGCATCTGCGTGTCCCGCGCTCCCTTCTTCCTCTGAGCGTGGCACCGCACAGCCGGCGTGGGCCGGGCGGCAGCACAGAAGAGCTGCTTGCTTTCTTCTGTATGCAGCTGTTCAAAGGAAATAATAGCAAACCAGTGGCCTGCTATTATTAGCTGCACATAATGTGAGTGTGAAAGGAGATGTAACGTGTGCTTTGTGCGAGTGCCGCTGAACTGCGGGCAGGGGAACTGGAGAGTGGTGTGTTAGGGAGAGCTTGTGTAAGGTAATTGCAGTTTAATTGGGGCTGGAGATAGTGTCCTTTGTGAACCCTGCAGCACCTTACAAGTGAGAATGTCTCAAGTCTCGTCTGCGTAGTGTGCAGGCCCTTTTCTTTCTTCTTTCTGGGAGAAAACTTCTATTTGAGGGTGGTAATTTTTTTGCCTAGCTACGCTCAGTAAGCTTCCACTCCTTGATTCAGGATGAAGTGAGTGTCGGGAGGTCTTTGGACAGGTCTTGATGTTGAGAAGAAAAATGTGCATCAGTGTGCGTAACTATGGTGATACTTGAGCATCTGTGCAACACTTTGAATGAAATATTGCATATTAGAAAGACATATATAACAAGATATTAAAAATCTTGTTACAGGCAGAGGTTTCTGTGGAAGAGACAGGAAAGAGCAGCAGTTCTCCTGATTCCTAGCTTCCTACCTTGCTTTCCGCCTTTATGTGTCTGCTGCTTATGTGAGGAACATAAAAAGGAGACCCTCTACATAAAGAGAACATTGAGATGTAAAGATGTGAGATAAAGTGCCAGCAGGTAGTGAGATACATTCTTAATAGAAAGTTTTAATTTTTAATTCTGAAATACACATCTCATGTGATGTTTCAAATGGAAATGATCAACTGCTTATTATATGTGAACCATCCTGTGCTAGTTTCTTTTTCAGTTCCATTAAAAGGTTTGAAACAAACTTAAGCTGAAGCCAAAAATGGAGTTTCCTGGGTAACGTGAAGAGAACTAGAACAACGAGCGAAAGTCAGTTTGCTCTTTGAGCTTCTCTGTGCAAATAGAATTCAAGTGACTAACATTTTTCAAGACAGCATGCCAAGTTTGCAAACTCATTCTGAGTGAAGTTGAGTGATTACGCAAGGAATAGTCCTCAGGTGTCTTCAGCCATGGCCTTTTAAAAATAAAAATTGCTTTCCTAGAGTCACGGGTGAAGTGAAGCAGAACACGACGAACACAGTGGTGTGCAGAGTGCAAGGAGAGTGGAACAGCGTGCTTGAGTTCACCTACAGCAATGGGGAGACAAAATATGTGGACTTGACAAAGCTGTCTGTGACAAGAAAACGAGTCCGGCCACTTGAGAAACAAGGGCCGTTTGAATCTAGGTAGAGTATGTGTTTACTGTTGTCTGACCCTTTTTGTCCTAAGCGGTCTGGTGAATGCCTTAACAAAACCTGCAAATGTAAATATTATTTGTGGATATGCTTAGCAGCAGTGATGTTTTTTTGGGGGGTATTTTGTTTGTCTGTTTTGTTTTTGTTGTTGGTTTTTTGTTTGGTTGGTTTTTTTAAAAAAAAAACACAAACAAAAAAGAAGTGCACAATAAAAAGTGCAAAAAACAAGTGCAGGCACATGGTTGTTTATCATGTCTCTTTTATTCATGGACAGAGTTCATAAAGTGCCTGCTAGAACAGAGCCTCCTTACTTGTTTTGTTTTTAACCATCAGCTACACAGTGGGGCAGCTCCTGAACAAGGGAGGCCCTCAAAAGAAACTGCGTGTTGAATAACACTTCCATAGCAACTTTAAAGGGTGTACAAACAGACATTAGATTGGCACAGCCGAAACCTCAGAGCCATTCCTATCTGCTCCTAATTGCTAGTGTAGCCATAAGACTCAGCCATGAGTTCTTCCACCTGCACTGCACCAGCATGCTCTGACCTGGGTTGGTTTGTCATGCGTAAGTGGAGGGAGTGCTCCTGTTCTCAAAGAACTGCATTTGGCGATCCTGTAGTTTGAGGTGGCAGGCTGAGAAAACGTTTGAAAACTGAAGTTAGCAATTTGTTTTGTAGGAGGCTGTGGCAGCATGTAACAGAGTCTCTGCGGGATGGAGACATCGATAAGGCTACAGAGCACAAGCGAGCCCTTGAAGAACAACAGAGGAATGAAGAGAGGCTTCGTGCTGAAACAGAAACACCTTGGTGTACTAAATACTTCCTTAAAGAAGTAAGTTCCCAAGCAGTTAGCTGTTGATGAAGGCAGAGGTAGAGCTACGATGAAAGCAGGTGCACATATAGGTCTGTGTCCTGTCAGAACAGAGTATCTGGCCTTAGATCTTAGTTTAGCTAGTTTAGATAGTTTTAGCTAGTTTAGCTCCTCAGGATCCATAGGAGTAAGGTGACATCAGTACTCCCAAACATGTAAAGGTGTGACTATACCCTTCACTTCCCAGACCCTTTGGTTTTGCAATGCCCTTGCAACAAAATGTTTGCCTGTTTTGTGGTTCGTTTTCTCTTACCAAGCACTTCCTCGTGGCACATGGAAAACAGCTTTACATGTACACATGTAAGTAGACTGTACCAGTAAATACCCAAAGAAAATAATCAGTAGTACTAATTTTGCTTATGTTGTGTGCATACAAACCCAAGATATTACTGTTAGCAAGAAGGAACGTGAGTTTATTCTCAGTTTCGAACTTTTTGTGTTCTTGTACGTTACGTTTTGGATGGAGCTTATTTGTTCAATGGCTTAACCCGTATTTCAATAATGGTAGTAATAATAATATAGTAAGACTTTTAACAAGGTGAACTGAAGACTGCCCAGGAGGACTGGGGGCTGCCAGTACGATAACTTTGAAATAGGCTTTCCTTGTGATCCAGGTGATGGGACCCTACTTGTATAGAGAGCTTTGCTGAACCCCATGCAAGAGGGGAGGACTTGAGTAAAATTGATGCTGTAGTAGTTTATAATCTCCTTGTAGCGAAAGCTTTATCTGTTAAACTGCAGTAATGTAACTCCTCATTCCTCTTCCCATATCTGTGGTCTAGCAAGGGTTTAAAACATAAGCTTAAAAAATTTTTTGTGGTTTTTTTCTTTTTCTTTCTTTCTTCCCCCCTC
>VZTL01056008.1:13779-31724 GCA_013400535.1 Scopus umbretta | reverse complement strand
GTAAACAATTGAAACCAGGACAGACCTTCTAGAAGACTGGAATACAATCTTTCACAACACACAGCTAAAAGACATCATCCTTGTAGGAGGAAGTTCCCACCCAGTTAGAGTGAGCTATTGAGTTAACAACAAAATAGGAAAACCATTCTTGGAGTCCACAGATATAGGAAATCAGAGGAGTCAGAAGCCCAGAAATAGTGCCCAATTAATATTACCACAATTGAGAACTCAGAGAGTTTCATGGTCTCAAGTAGCCAGACTGTCAGGAAGCAATAGATGCAACCAGATGCAAAAGCTATCCTCTCCATTCTGTGGAGCACAAAATTCACTTCTTACTCCATTTCATTGAATGCTAAAAGCAAGAAAGGAAAGCAAAACATGTGTGTGGTAACTTAAATAAAAAATTGGAAGTACCAAGTGAGTCAAGTGCTCAAATAGGTACCCCTGAGTAAAATGTATCCCCATTTTTATTTTAGACATACTTTACATATCTGAAACAAATGTTCTTTGATCTTTTGTCCACTCAAAACCATTCATTTCAATGGAATTATAGAACTTATTAAAATTCGCTTTAGAATTCTAAAAACACATTTCCACTCTTTGCAACATCAGTGTAAATCTGGACTGATTCCCTGTGAAACTATAGCATACTTCTGGAGTGAATTTATGTATGAGATTTGCATGAGAATTAAAGAACTATATCATACAAATATAACTTTGTCTGTTTTGCACATCTTTCCACATAACTATTTCTCCATTTAATTTGGAATTTCTTACATTATATTCAAAAATATCACTAATTTTGAGTTCTGAGTAGACCTAAACAAGTATCAGCTTTGATCATATCTCTTTTCTCTACCAAATTTAATTTGCAAAAATGACAATTTTGATGTTGCTACTAAAGGAAGTCTGCTTGTTTGTTTGTTTTACTAGATCTTATTTACACTGAGGAATATATTGCTTCATTAGTGAATTGCTTTGCAAATATACATGTGCGTTCATATAAAGAAAGTGACAGCCGTTCTTGATAATTTACCAGTTTGCAGAATATTCCTTGACTCACCAAATTGTATCTCTTAGCTGAATGAAATATTGCAAAATATTTTTTCAGGCTCAAGCACCAAGGTTGAAGGTTTTCTTTGTATGATTTGTTAACTATTATAGATTATAAGGAGAGAAAATATAATAAGAACTTTCTTTTTCTTTTTCTTTTCTTTCTTTTCCTCATGAGATGTCACTAAAAAAAGTAGACCCTAGGGACCCAGGACCTAAGGTAAACATTTCAATTAAGGTGCTACAAGCAAGTCAAAGATTCCCAGAGTATGGGAATGCAGTACAGAGTGGCAAAGATATTTATTTTAAAAGAGGTTTCAAAAATGCTGAGAATTAGACTCAGCTGAGATAATAAGCAGGCAGGAATAACACTCGACCCCTTGTCTTGGTACAATACAAATTCAGTATTAACCACAACAGAGATCGCCAATGTTTATGTTTTAGCTGATATGAGTTTCTGGATCAGAGTCTTGTATGAAGATTAAAGGCTTATCTCCCACTAACTTTAGTGAGAACAGTTCTCTCACCTTGCCACAGCTGACAAATTTACTCTATGAACACATAACATTCACAGGCTAAAGAATGAAATTAAATGGATGCAAATTTGAATGAATTGTAGGCATTGTCTTGCAGAAAGTAATTATTCTCTCAGAATGGCAAATATATCAGTGATGGACATAGGAACAGAATTTGATTCTGCACTGTCTTCCTCTTTCAAGGTGGCATGCTTCTTTAAAATTGTGTATAGCAGCAGTCCTGGGCCAGTGAGTTTACCTAACATAATTTTAAAAAATTAATACTGGAAAGAAGCATTTCCATGGAGAAAAAATTCCTACCAAAATCAGGACAAAAAAATCAAATATTTTTTCTATTTAACCAAGATGATAAAATGTGTCCTTATTAAGAATAATAATAGTATTCTACATTCTTATAGAGAGAGATTTTATTTGGGGATCTGTTGTGCTGTGGAATGGTGAGTAACTGTTCTGTTTTATAGTATGGAAAGTTAGCAACAGAAGCAATTTCCATACTATTCCTGCCATATTGGCTGTGAAAGGCATGGCAAGGAAGAAAAGTAGGACAAATGAGGAAGATGAAACTTTGTAATCTGGCTACTTTACACCACCATAATAGTTCAGAATAAAATATTTATACACTAGTGTTATTTAAAACGCAAATCTTGGAACTTATTTAATCAAGAACTGTGTAGACCTGCGGCTAAATTTGAAATATGGGATGCGGAGAGGTAAATTTGAATTTTATCTCCATTCTTTTATCTCCATTCTTGCAGTTGGTAGAAGAAGAATGCAATGAAGCAAAATAACAGTTTCTGTGTTACATTAACAAAGCTTGTGTCCGTCATGGTGGTTCCCTGTTTGATCACCTTTGTGAATGTGACTTATTTAACTACTGATGCTGTTTTGTTTTCTGTATGTGCCAAGTCACTATACCTTAGAGCTTCACCTCCCAGTTCATTAATAGCTCTGAAGTCATAAAATTAAATACTAAAAGTACAGACTCAAACCTTTATAATATATTGTCATTCACTTTTGCTAGAGAATGTTCTCATTCTAGAGAGCCTTTTTGCTTTAAGAGAAAGTCATAGTAGTGCATTGCTATGGAAACCTTTATGTCTTCATATTTTTTTTTCCTACTGGAAATATTTCATCATTAATTATGTTGCATTTGCTGTGGCTTGGAACTTCACAAGCATGCCTTGCTTTTGCCTTTACTTCTGATTTTGACTTTGTTAATATTGTAATACATTTCTCCTAAAATAATTTTTCTCACTCCATAAATTTTTTTAATTTTGCACCCAAATAAACTCAAAGCAGAAAAAAAATAATATATCATCTTTATAATCTTCATAAGTTCTGTTCAAATGTTATGTAACTTATTTTCAATGAAAAATGAATGATTAAATGTAATTATTGTTCCACTGGAAAAAAATACAATAAAGTAATATTTTCCATTTTACTTACATTTTCTAAGGGCTGAAAACTCTTACCAGCAAACCCTCTTTCAAGCTTTGTTCTTCCCCCAGGCTTGCAAGGAATTTAAATAACTGTCATAAATCGTGCCAACAAACCACTAAAGGAATTCAAACTGTAAAGGTAAGGATGCTTTACTGTGCTGCTGTGCCCATTACTTCACATACAGCACAAGCTCCCATGTTCTCATAGTTTGTGCGTGTGCATGCGCATACATCTATAATATTCTCAGCTGCACTATAAAGCATCTTTGGTTACTGTAGATGATGGGTCATGTACAAGATTCTGATTCTTCCTGAAATAAATGTATATTTAAGTGAATTAAGGTTCAGAAGGAGGCAATAGAAAAGGAGAAATTATGTAGGGAGTTGATGAGCCTAGTCATAATAGCAGTAGGTTTAAGATGGTCTCAGATTAAATACAAATTTATGAGGGACTTTTTTCCTATAATAATATAGACTATTTTTAAAAAAGCAGATACATGTATTTAGATTAATATATATTAATTATGTAGATGCTGATGTATACTTAGTTATGCTTAAAATAGTTGTCTTAGGTATAAAGGTATATCTATATATAAATGTAAATAGAATACGAATCATCAGATAAATATCGATTACACTTATAAAAACTATTCTATCAAAGCTAGGTGAAAATTAGAATTAAATTCTGCACTCTATTTATTACTGAAATATATGACAAATATTTCAGAAACCTCTGTGTCATTCAATAATCTACTAGCTTTCCAACTTCTGAAGTGCTATGCAGTGGTGTGCGGAAATAACTGAAGCAGTTCATACAGCAGGAGCACTATAGCTGGGCTAATGCTGGCCTCTGCCTCATGCAAGTGTTCCTGCCAAAGTATAAAATGGGAAAGTCTGAAATATTACCATGACAAGAAGATCATTGGTACCCTTCTGGCACAAGTTGGCATCCTATCAATGAAATGCTTATTAGTCCTACTTTAGGTAAAATACAGTGAATCATCTCAAACCTTCAGTTTAAACTAAAGTTGCTTAAATTTATATTATTGGACCAGATCAAGGAACAGTCAGATGAACCAGTACCAGCAGAGCTTTTGGGATGGCAACACAAAAGAGAAGCAAAGACAAACACATCTTTGGTAGAAGCATCTTCAAAAGCTAGTTGTCTGCTAAGAGAATGCTTTTCCAATGAGGCAGCTTTGGTTTTCGTAGCTGAGATAGCACAACATCAAGTACATACCTGAGTTGGTTTTGAGCAAGTTATCTCATGTAATGTTTTTAGAGCTGTTCTGATCTGCCTATTTAATGGCAGGATCCATGGCTGTGTTAGTCAAACAGTGACTCCTGAAACCATCTGACTGTTCTCCCTCCTCTTTCTAAATACCTCTTTTGCATTTACCATTAAATTATTTGTGTCCTGATAGACTCTTTTTCTTGGCACTCTGTTGTTCTTCCTTGTGTAGATGCATTTCCTCTTTTTATCTTAATGAAGTAGCACTGCTAATCAGTGTCAAAAATGCTCTAGACATAACATTGTGATCAGATCACAGTGTCATAAAAAATGTTTTTCCTGTGTAATTTGAGAAATCATTTTGAACTCTCTTAAGCCTTGGCTTAACCTATGACTCTGTGGAGGTATTTTGATGTAGAGCAGATTCAGCACCAAAGTGATTCTGCAAACGCTGACACACAGAAGATTAGGCATGAGATTTATGTAACTGTAGGCTTGAGTAGCAGCCGAAAAGCATCCCTGGAGACTTTGGGGAAGAGGCAGGTGTCTACATCTCTTTTGAGACCCAGATCAGAGAGTTTAAAATGCTGAGCTGAGAATGTACTGCAAAACATGGCATTTACAAACCTGAAACTTGTCATTATGGAATTAGTTCACCTATGGACCAGTCCAAGTGAAAGAGTTAGCCAGATTAAAAAGCATAAGTGTAAGTGTAAATAAATTGTCACTATCAGTAGAATAGAATTCTGCCAGTAGTAAGAGAAACAGTTCAGGAAATAGAATTCAATAAAATTTATTAATTTAAAATTCATTAAAATTTTTTCATCTTAAATACCTATTTTTTTTAAAAGTTCCATGAAATACTATATTTTAGTCTGACTTTTGCTTTCATAATAAAATTCTAGATACAAAATCATATTTGAAAGTAAAATATGAAGTGGGTTTTTTTTAAATGTTGAAATATGTTAACATTTCATCTCTTAGTGTGATTGTTTTCTAAAAAAGGAAAGTCAGCAAGCTGCAAAAGAAAATTTTTATTTCTACAATAAGATTATACCATAAAATGATAAATTATGTCTGTTCAGAATAGATTTTGAGCACTTGGGAAATTGTTACAAAGCAGAGAACAGGTGGGATTACTGAACATGTACTTTGCAGCTATGGATACTTTTTCATAAAGTTGAAACATTGTACCTTTTATAATGATGTTATGTTGCTCAGAATGTTAAGATGAGAAGAAATTTTGTGAACGTAAATCTAGCAGGCTCATTTTAGAGCTCTGAAATCATTACCTTTATTGCTGCCTAAAGACATAATGCATCACTTGCAATGGAAGCCAGCATTGGCATTTCTCTTCCATCACTTCCAGGCTTGGCTTAAGTTTTTATATTAATGTATGTACTACATGTTTTGGAACTAAAAAATATTAATGCATAATGGCAAAAAGGTGCAGCACATGCTACAAAATGGCGTACTTTTAGGGTAGATATTCTATGTTTAGGTACAAGAAATTCAATACTTCACATTGTTGTTTTCATTGCAGAGCAGTAGGTGGAATCTGGGACATCACATTCTTATATTGCTGGATTTACACTGTTTCATATATAGTAATGACCAGTAGAAATTAATGGGATTTTTTAAGTGATGTGAGATCACCCTCCACAGGAAATACTGTAGAATGCAGAATTCCTTGATATCCTGCAAGTTCCAGTAATACCTCTATGCACTGTTATACTTTTCCAAATATTGCACAGCATTCTTCATCTGTGATACATCTTTTCAGTCACTCCATGTTCACCAATTTTGTGAAAGCCAACAATCCTCTCAAAACAATGAAATATACTTAGCCGTTCTATTACCAAATCTCTTGTAAAGATATGCTTTTAAAAATAGATAGAAAATTGTGACATAGGATTTTTCCATATCTCACAGTTTTTGCAATGCCTTTGGTCACAGCCTTCAACAGTTCACCCTCCCCTGATATAAGTCCTGTAGAGGATAAAGTTGCTTGGAAAATCAATTATTGCTCTGTTTCCTTCTCTTTTCTTTTTAAAATGTATACCTACATGCTTTGCCTTTAAAATATTTCATTTAAAAGTGCAGTAATAGATATTTTTTAAATTCATAGCAGGAGTGATCCACAACAGTAAGTCTTTTCTCTCATGTAAGCCTAGATAGAAGGTAATTAAAAAACCTGTATTACCATTACTAAATAAAAGTCCCAGGGATGAGGAATCTATGTCTGTGTTAACTTCAGACAGAAATACCTTTAGTCTGGGTAGTACTGAGGCTGTTTATCCACTCCTAGTCCTAGCTGTTTGGCGTCCCCATGGAAATATATATACATGACATGGGCTGATGATGCCATGGGTTGGGTTTGGTAAGATATGAAAAGATATGAAAAACATGGCCTTTGGGTTTGGTAAGATGTGAAAGATAGGTAAAAGTAGAAATTAAAGGCAAGAAGATAAAAGAAAATGCATATGTCCTTATAGATAAATGTCTGTAATCAGGAATCTGCGAGTCATAGCAGAGAGGTAAGCAAAAATACTCTACAGGTCTCTACCCTCTGCAGAGAAGAGGTTAATCCCCAGAAAACCAATTTACAAGGAATAGTTATTGCCACTTTGTTTTAGCAATTTGGCAACATCTCCTTTTCTCCATTCCTTACCCCTGCTCAGCCCATTGTTGTGCATGACGGTGTTTATCATACTTTAACCTAACCTTTCCTTTTCCTTCACACCCATTGCTCCACCACTCTTCCTAAAAGTGACCCAGAGCACACAACACTTGTCCCTTTTTAATGTTATTTCTCCTTTTTATTCTTTCTGTCTCACATGAGAATACTTTTGAAGTTACTGTCCTCTGAAGTCTGTCCCGTACACCTAGAAAATAATGACAAACACGGCCTTCTTTCCAGCTCATTCCTAGAGCTCTCCCTCTGGACAGTGGCTTCTAGCAGTAGCCATATATATGGCTCTCCCACAGTTAAACCACTGCAGCATCTTTCTGAAGTGAGTAACACTCTGGTATTTCAAACTATTCTGTCCAGGCAGACTATGATATTTATAAATAGTTATTTGTCAGCCCAGTTCCTGTTCTTAAACAGGACCCATGATCTTGCTTTTAGCAAGGCATCTGTGACTGCTTTGTAAAGATAATGGTATCACAGCATACCACCTCCCATTATGATTTCTATGGCTTTTCCCTGTTCTGTACCCTGCAGAAACAGTGAGCAGGAGACCCTGATTCATACAGAAATATACATCAGAGCAGTGATTCTCAAACCTGATTTGTTCAGATACCGGTATCCTGCAGACACAAATGTCATTTGCAGGAGATGGGAGGCAGCACCCCGGGGCTTTGTACCAGGCTGTGAGCCAGTGAGAGGGAGGCAGAGCACCAGCTCCACCTTCCCCTCTCACCTGGAGGCTGCACAAAGTTGCTGCTGGCTCCAGAGCTCCTCTTGCTCCTCAGCAGGCGGAGGAGCAGCAGCTCTCCACAGCCTCCAAAGAAAAGACAATGAGACAGATTTTTGGCAGGTGTGACAGGGGCAGCTATTACTGCTTTTTGACATGCTTTTTGGCACTAGCAGTGTACACACCATGCTTCGAGACCCCGTCTAATGCACATTTGAATAAATGTCATTTATTACTGTTAACATTCTATTCTGTCCTTTGAACTGTCAGACCATTAATCATCTCATGATTCTATTCTGTACTTTATGCCTAGTAAACTAGCGTTACTGTTTGTCTGAATTTCATGGAGGTATGTATTTTGGAGGGGAAAAAGTCCATATCATCTATCTATAATCTGTAATAAAACTAATGTGTTTTTTTAATCTTCAGTGTTCATAAATTATATTAAATGAAACATCTTTTAGAACAATTTATTCATTTATGTAATTTGAATATTACAAATATTTTCAAAAGCTTTGGATTGCTGTCCAACCTTAAAGTAAGAAAATCTTCAAAATAAAAACTATAAGCAAAAAAAACCTTGTATATAATCAATCTATTTTATTAATATCAAAGGTCAACTTTTATAGTTATCATAACTGTATATATTGTTTTATATTTTCATTTTTTATCCTTAACATTTTCTCGCTGGTAAAGAGAAAAAAAAATCACAAAAACTTTAAGAAAGCATTGAAATTCAGAATTATGTATGGGATGACTTATAAAGAACAAACTGAATGCTAGAGATAGCTGACAACTTGTAGATGAAATTTATTTAACCTGCCAATTCAGGCAAAGTTTTCATTGTTGAATTTTACTGACATATCTAACGGCAAGAGAATAGGGGAAGGCAGTGAATAAATTGAAAGTTAGTTGACTAGATGATGCACTGAAATACGTATCTAGGATTCTCAGAAAAATTACTGTCAACCTGGTCTTGACACTGCAAATACAAGCTTAAACATTCCTTTCAGTAATAGTTAGACAACCTCAGAAGATTCCACAGTCATGAGAAACTCACAAATTATTGTTATCTACCAAAACTAATCTCGTTATTCACATTTGGAATTTGTTTCTTCTAACTCTGTTTCCAACTGTGTTTTTTCTTCTCGTACTTCTAAAATAATCCTTCCCCTTTCAAATGTGGATGATAATCAAGAAACCATTGACTTCTTCATTTCCCTTGTACCTAAACTTGCATTCTCTTTGATAATTTCCAGTCAAAAACCCTCCAACATGTATTACAACATTTCAGTAGAAAGGCTGAAACTGGAAGGAAAGTAAAGTTTCTGGAATAAAAAAGACCACTTATTTATCCTGCTCTTTTTAAAAGCAGTTTAACTTCTACCCAGGGAACAGCTGAAAAATAGCTTATTTTGTAGCCTATGAGATGATATTTGCAGTATCTTGGTTTTCAATCTAAAATTACACTCCCGGATCAGTAAGTGAAATTCACCCTGTTTCTATTTTTGTGGCCTGGTGATGTAATTATAGCTAAATTATGGAAGAGTCTTTGTTTTCAGCCCAAGAATTAATTTCACCATATTTCAACCTTTCAAATTGAACTATTCATACAGAGCTTTACAAAAAGATTGAAAACAACAACTAGCATATGTCTGTGGAGCTGTCTTCCTTTCTAAGAAGAGGTTAGATATGTACATCACAAAAACTACAGAAAACTTGATTCTATATAAGTCTATCTGAAACTGCTTGTAAAGCTGCTTTTCAATGTTTACCTCCCTGAAGATAAGACTGCCTTCCAGAGGAAGATTTTCATCAGGATCTCGTATAATTCTTTTTCTTCTCGTCTCTACTGCTGCATGTTTAATAGAGCAATGACTGGTCAAGCAAATCTGAAATTGTGTAAGTCCAGAAACAAAGATAATCCAAATAGTTCCTTCTGCACTTTTGCGATTTTTATATCTATAACATCTTTAACAGTATTAGTGTCACTGTCCAATGACTATACTAAGTATAAAGTAAAAGAGAAAATTATACTGTATTAATAAAATAAGGGAAAAGTTAAAACTGATGGGGCCAATTTATCTCCAATATAACATCAAGGGCAAATATGCCACAAATCATATGTACTACTCAACTTTGACATGAAACTGAAAAACTCTATTAATGTATGTTCCTTTATGGAAGTTCACTCCTACAAAATACAGCCATGATTTGTAGTAAAGTAGCAGTGATTTTCTGAAATGAAAAGAGCACTGATGATGATTCAAATTCTGGTTGCAACTTCAGCTAACAGCAGTAAGAAAACATTTAAATGGGATTTTCTGTTTCTCTGAGGAAAAATAGTTTTCATCTTAGTAAAAGATTTCTATTTTTATTTCTGTTTCACTCCTAGAGAAAAGATATTTTGCTGGAGTATGTTTCCATTATGCTTCTTTCCACTCATTCCCAACATAACAATTTTAACTACCTGCCTTCATGTCAGATATGTGAGCTGCAGATTCTACATAACAACCTGAGGATGACAGGAAGGGTTTTACACTCAGTTCCAGGCAGCAATGAGGTGGACTCTCTAGGATGGGGATGTCAGGAAGACTGTTCACTTAGCTCCAAATAAGACAAATGCTCCAGATTGCTACTTCTCAGGTCTTTCAAGTTGCATCAGCCCCTATCTATGTAGAGTTCACATTCATGAAGCAGCTTGAAAAACTGTAAAATATGCCCTGATGCAGAGCATGACCTTGGTTTATTTATAAGCTCAGAGAAAGCAACCTTATTAAAGCTTGGGCCCGTGACAGAAGCATTTTCCTATTGCAGTTAGTAAAAGCTAACAGAGCTTTGGATAGTAGCTGTGCAAATAAAAGATAAAAAAAGACAAATAATCATATCATCACCATAATTATGCAACAGAATCAATCATTTGGGATGCAAATTTCCAACTTGAGTGCTCTGGGAACAACTTGGCCTCCATAAGGAGTAACTATTTCCTGCTGTAACTGAATGTATTTACCACCTTAGGGTTCAATTACAGCTATCATCTTGAAACTGGAGTGATCCCTGAAGAAACTTTAAATGATAGATACTGTAGAACATTAGATCGTAAAGGGACTTTGTTGGTCATTGAGACCATTCCCTTGTTAGTGCTAGAGCAGATAACCACATCACATAAGCCATTGATCAAGCTCCATTTTGAAAGAAGTTACTTTTATGAGGTTTGTTTTTTCCTCTTCCCTTTCCCCCTCCTGCTGTGATTCATCCTTCTCCTTCCCCATACTGCAAAACCCAAATTCTCCAAAAGGAAATCCTTTATGTTTTGATCTTGAACATTTCAAACACAGAATTTGCAATAAATTATTGCTTGGTATAATCTCAGTTTCCTTACATAATTCCTTTAGTTTAAAGGGGGGAAAAAGAGTGAAAGAAATAAATAAAATAAAACAAGGAAAAATATTTCTGTTTAGTTTTATTTCCTGTGTCTTATTGTTACAGTCTTCTAGCATGGATTTCACGTCTCTCTCTTTCTTAGAGCTTTGTTTTTCTTTACTCATTTTCCTTAAGACTCCTATTTTTTGAGAACATGTTTGTCTTTCAGCCATTAGTAATTAGCACTGTAAAGTACACTAAAGTTGATAAAAATTAAAACTGAAGGAGTAAAGTGACATCTTATACAGAGCATCAGATAGCATCTGATTCACCTTATCACATACATCATAGAAGTATCAAATTGGTGCAGCTATGGTTTTATCCATTGTGTAAAATTGTTAACAGCTGGATGGCTAGTAAACTTATGTTAAGTGATCAAGCTCAAGTAGTCTCAGACTTTTACCTGCATGTCCAACAGCCACTCCTATTGTGAGCATATCTCTTCTGGACTGATTGCTTTTTTTTTTCAGGTAGATGTTTTTCAGGTATAGAAAAATATTATACTACAGCCTGTGCAAATGTGGATTTCCCTTTTTATGTGACATGCTGAGGTTTTAAAATGTAATTCTTTCTTACATTAAGATAAAATGTCCAACTCACCCACAAAAGTATATCACATAGAGATCCTGTTATAAATATGTGTATACATAACTATATATAAGGGCAAATATGTGTAGGCATAACAGATACAATAAATATTTGACATTTTTAGCTTTTATATTTTCTCTTAACCATATCATCATTATGAAGTATAAACCAAGCTTCATTTTTTTTTAATATCAGAAATAATAATATAATTTCCTGTGAAAACCTAGTTTGACTGAAACCTAATTTTTCTCTAGAAGATTTTTAGACAGTTTTAAGCTTCACTTTGGAAATTCTCAAGTGCCTAGTTGATGTCTAAATAGTAATTTGTCTCCATGTGCTATGCTACTACTGTTGTAGTTCACAGATGCACACATATTTAAATCTGCAGCGTCAATGATGGTTTTAGACCTCAACAGTTACACCTTCAATATACACTTGGCATAATTTTCACAATACTATATGGTAAAACTACTCACATTTCCTCAAGCAATTCCAGTTAAAAATTTCAAAATACAGCCACAGTTGTATTATGCAAAAGCTATTTTGGAAATTTATCCCAAGAATATTTAATATGCAAGGCATATAGCAACATAAAAACATTCAACTTCTTGGTAAGTATTTAAAAAACCAAATATTTATATAATCTGATTAATTAACAGTCCATACAATTGCTTTTTCAAGAATATCAAACTATTAAAACCCAAGTAATTTTCATGCTTCACTGAATTACATGTCTGTCTCATTATATGAAATTAAATCTGGCAAAATAATCCACCAAAAATATCCGTCATTTTCATGGATTAATTCAGGTAGCTTTAGCAGGTTCATTCCACTGTTTTAGAGGTGGTTAATTTCAAGTGTGCTTCAAGTTAAATTTTTGTGGCACATATAGAGATTTGCAAAGTTCAGCTGATTTTATGAACATTTGTTTTGCAAATGCCAAACTCATTGTGTTTGTTGCTATGGTTTTCTTCCTCTGCTATTGTCTTCTAAATGTCTAAATATAGCATGTAAAAATAGGGTATATTATACTAATCTTCTCAAGAGTCCTAACTGTGAAAAGAAAACTTTACTTTACAGTGTAACCCATTCTACTTAACATACATCATGTCTTCTGTAGTTAGCATCTATCACATAGTTCTATCCATTATTTTTATGTGTACATTTTATAGAATTCTAACAAAACTGAAGAAACAAAAGCAATTTCTTATATCTTTATTTCAATGGATAACAAATGGTATCATACACATGCACCACACAGATGAAAGAGTTATTTTGAATCCTGCTACACATACGCTTCTATTGACATTTCATGGATGCTTTGTATGGAGACTTAAGCACTTTTCCCACTGTGGTGGATATCACCTCCAAAAAAGAAAAAGGCAAATAGCATAACCATGGACCTCAATATCTCCTAAATATGCAAGACCTGTTGTCTGGAATGAGACTTCTTTCAAATAACCTATCAGTACTGTAAAACAAAACTAAAAACAAAAGAAAGTTTCAACCATATGCTGTAGTGTAACAGTTTCTGCAAGAGTTCAAGAAATGGGGAGATATAGATAAAAAGGTATATAAATTAAAATAATGGTACAAGCTACCACAGAAATAAATTGTCAGGAAAACAGAAGGATTCTCATTCTTTTGATATATCATAGTCAAGATATGAGGCCAAATGTAGGTTGCTAGGTTCAGTACAGAGATTAATTTAATAGACCATAATGATGTGGTCATGCTTGTTCTTAATACCAATGAATCAAAACCACTCAGTTTATTCCCCTGTTCAGGTAAGAAGGTCATCTGAATGATTAAGCTCCCCTACGTATTGATTTTTTTTTTCCAAGTATGGTAAGATAAAACATGAGTATAGTCCTGAGTTACACGCTACACCTTTTGTTCTGGGACACTACAGTGTGCTATGAACTTCATCCTAGTAGAAAAAAACACTAATTGTAGTTGAAAGAAGAACCTCAGAGAAACGTATTCCTTTTTGTATATACTTTAATAAGTCAGCAAAGTAAGTTTGAAATGGATTAAATTGTCAATGTCAATTGACCCTAGAAACAAATTGACTCACAAAAAAAAAAAAAAAAAGAAAAAAAAAAGAAAAGAAAAAGCTGTGAGTCAGGTTGAACTCTGAGTGAGACCAAACAATGATAGAAAAGAAAAGAATTCACTGCATGTGCTGGGATGCAGTACAAATGAAAAAGGTTATTCATCTGTGGCATTTTTAAGCTGAGTTGGAAATCTGAACAAAAATAACAGAGAATATAAGTCTGAGTATAAAGGGTGTGTAAATAAAGAAATCTCAATGAAATCAAGTAAGCTACCTCATAAAACAGTGGCACTTTAATTTATAGATGCATTTTTGGTTTAAAGAATCTTTGTTAAATAAAGCCACATCATAGTATTGTTACTTAATTTATACAGTTTATAAATTGTGAAGGAAGGATCAAATTATTTCCTCTTAGATCATTTTGAAGGCTAAGATTAACTGTGAGAGCATGCACTGGTCACCAGGCCACAGGGTACATAAAGGCTGATCTCCATACTGCCCAATGCTAGACTCTACTAGACTGGGCAGGCTATCTCCATACTGTGTAAAACTTTGCCAGGTTCTCTTTCAAACTCCTTGCGGTGTCCCTCTGAGCTTAAAACCTATTTTTTACTGTATATTTGTTTCAATAATATAATGAGTAATCAACAGCAAGCTATCACTTGAGGGGATGAGGAACACAACAATTTTATAATAAGCACAATGTCTCCATGGATGAGCATGAAGGATTGTGGAGAATTAAAAAAGACAAATGTTTGTGATTAAGCCCTAGAGCCTACCAGGAATGATCCCTAGAGAGAACTTCCACCAAAACAAAGACTTGTCTAAATGAGAGCTAGTTGATCTGCTCTGAAAGGAAGACTGGAAGTAATCTGATATACATGTGTAGATTAGGAGCAGAGAAGAAGCTGGATGGAGCCTGATGGCTGAATTACTTGATGATTAAAAAAGCCAGAATCTCACACTCAGCTGAGAAGTAGAGTTCCATTATTTCATGAAAGGAAGGGAATTCTCTTGGCAGGCCACTGTATGTGCACCCACACTGGGGATATAATGCTTTGGAATGGCTCTTTTTAGGTGTAGATTTGCTTTGTATCTACTTCTGGATTTGTTTACTGTGCATTGCAGAACACTGCTATGCTGTCTTTCAGGTTTTCCTCATGGCTAAGCCAAGACTTAAACTGTGCATTAGTGCACCTTCTAGAGATCACCACTTGCAGTGTAGAAAAATGACCTTCTACCAGTTTGCTCTCTATATGTGTGCAGGAGTTTATCAATGACAGCAAAACAGTCTGGGATATCTGTACAGAAATCTGCTTTGCATTGCCTATTAAATACAGCTGCACAGTGTGTACCTACAACCAACAGCTGGTGAAAATTTCATTGCTTTTAAAGATGTAGTATGAGTATATGGTCCGATAACCATAATAGAAGGTCAAATTTTCCTACCTTCTTATTTGTATGGCACTAGTCAGTAATGTAGGTGCATCCTATGTGGGTACATTTGAAGTTTGAACTATGTTTGGAAGGACAATGTGGCTTTTAGAATATAGTGGGGAACAATATAGACATTTTGCTTTCGCCCTTAGATCTACTTAGAACTATAGGAATGAATCTTTTGTTGTTGTAGAAAATGCCTGCTAAAAAGATCAAACTGTGCACAATATCATTTGACTTTTCTCCATCTGTGAGTAAATGTTGACCAAAATGTATGTATTTTGATGTAAGTACTACTAGCAAAGTTTTAGCAAAATAGAGGACAAAGGTGTTCACAGAAAGATACCCATTCATAAATATTTAATAAAACCCATGTTTTCACAATCTGACAGATAATTCACTGATTGCTGCACTAGTTTTCCCATGCCCTGAATCCAAGGCAGTATTGGGAAGCCTAATTCTAACGAAGACGCCGAATTTAGCAATCGGGTTTTACAGCACACAGACTGGATTATCCAGGCTCAGACTAGGGCTGTCAGGGTTTAAAGCCATATTGCCATACTCTTGTCTGACCAATAATCATATCCCTTTCTCTCTTTTTCTTTCTTTAGCAAACAGATGGTGCTGGTGCCTGACTGTGTCCTAAAATAATTTCTAACTTTGTAACCAATTCTACAGGCTCTTCACACTCAAATGCATTTCATTTTAGCCCTTTGCTCTCTATTTCAGCACATATTCAATGTACCCCTAATGGTGAGCTTACAACTCATTCCTTTTTGCATTTCTATTCATTTTGTTTTGCTTGGGTACATATAGTCTGAAAACTCCTAAATGAATACAACCCTATAAATTGAGAGGAGAAAAAATGTCAGCTAAAGATTATGTTCCTGTGTGGAATAAAAAGGAAACCTATAATAAACTTGCTATTGAAGCAGAGAGTCTGATGTTCAGTCATGAGCCCCTGAACTATATTGCCCCATATAAAAACATGAGATAGCGACAAAAGAGAAGCACTTTAGCCATCTTGATATTCAATGAATGTGCTAACTGCTTTTGTGGAATTGCAGTGTTCTTCAATGTGTTACCTTTATCACACTGAGACCTGCATAAAAATGAAATGTCATACTCCAATACACTTCTAGTCAGTCATACAGTTTATTTTGTTGTCCCCTGATAGAGTTCACAAATTTAATAACTGTCCTTTATCCTTGTCTCAATTCTCTTTCAGCTTTCTATTCAGCTTTCCTTCTCTCCTGACTTGCAGGAAATGCTTCATCTTCCTATAGCAATCATATTAGCAGGAAAGAAAAAGGGTGATATCAACAGCCATTTAAAAGTGTATGAGGGGTGATCAGACCACTTTGATGGTCAGAGAAAAAAAATGTTCATTGCTATTCTGCCACATACAGTTTAACCTATTTAGACATTTGCTGCTGAAATTAATTGGATAGTTTAAACTGAAAAGTTTATTAAGATTCTTATTAACTGTGCTTCATATTTTGTGTAGAAAAAATATAATCTATCCTTAATCAAAAATAATAGGGTTATTTGGAAGAAACTTCTGATAACATCAAAATTATTTTTCATCAGATTAAAATGTATAATGATGAATTTTCACCAGTTTGGTTTCTGTGAGTATGATTAAGAATGACTCTGCAGATCTCCATATGATCTCTAAATGACAGCTATGATATCATTAAAACTAGTATCTGCTTCTTCCAGAATGTTCACAAATGCTTATGAACTGAACTCACATTTTCTCTGAATTGAAAATACTGAAAAAAAAATTGCTAAACCCACCTGCTACTATGTCAGATACATGCTTCTGTGGAGATACATGCAACCACTAAGAGCAAAGCCCTGATACTTTGAAGTGCTGAGCAAGGTTCGTATGTGAAACAGCAGCTAGCTCCTTCACAGCTGTGAAGTCTTAGCCCAGATTATCGCTAGGCAACATATTTCTGTACCCATAATATTAATATGGGCTGAATCCAAAGCCATTTAAAATTAATGTAGATCTTTCCGCTGATTTTCATGGACCTTGAAAATAGAGAAATCTTGTCTCCCTATGCATTTTGCAAGAAGGGTGCTTGATGGAAACACAAAAGAATAGGAGATGCTGAAGTACTCTTTGGCTACTGTTGAGGTTTAACCCCAGCCAGCAACAGAGCACCACACAGACACTCGCTTGTTGCCCTGCAGTGGGATGGGGGAGAGACTCAGTAGAGTAAAAGTGAGAAAACTTATGGGTTGAGATAAAGACTGTTCAATAGGTAAAGCAAAAGCCATGCACACAAGCAAAGCAAAACAAGGAATTCATTCCTTCCCATCAGCAGGCAGGTCTTCAGCCATCTCCAGGAAAACAGGGCTCTGTCATGTGTAACCATTACTTGGAAGACAAAACACCATAACCCCAAGCATCCCCCCCTTCCTTCTTCTTTCCACAGTTTTATATATGCTGAACATGACATCATATTGTATGGAATAGCCCTGTGGCCATTTGGGTCAGCTGTCCTGCCTATGCTCCCTCCCAGCTTCTTGTGCACCTCCTCGCTGGCAAAGCATGGGAAATTGAAAAGTCCTTGACTTACTATAAGCACTGCTTAACAACAACTAAAACATCAGCATGTTAGCACATTATTCTCGTGCTAAATCCAAAACACAGCACTATACCTGTTACTAGGAGGAAAACTAACTCTATCCCAGCCAAAACCAGGACAGCTAAATGGAGGGAAAAAAAAAAAAAAAAAAAAAAACAACCCA
>VZTL01056008.1:307-11886 GCA_013400535.1 Scopus umbretta | reverse complement strand
GGGGCAGTAATCGCTGCTCAGGGACAGGCTGGGCATCGGTCGGCGGGTGGTGAGCAATTGCATTGTGCATCACTTGTTTTGTATATTCTTTTATCATATAATTATTATTATTTTTCTCTTTCTCTGCTGTCCTATTAAACTGCCTTTATCTAACCCACGGGTTTTAGGTTTTTTTCAGTTCTCTCCCCCATCCCACTGGGGCAGGGGGAGGGTGAGTGAACAGCTGTGTGGTGCTTGGTTACCGATTAGGGTTAAACCACAACAAGTTTTCGTAAGACATGTCTTTGATTCATACCTCTTCTAGAAGTTTCCTTTGTGACCTTAGGCAAGTAATTTAATTTCTCTGTGCTTCTTTCCTCTTCACATATTTTTTTTTTTTTTTTTCTTACAGCATCATTTTTCACCACCATGGAACTAGTGGAATTCATCCTAACTGTGCAAACTCCCAGGCCCATGAAAGTGCCAACATGTCTCACTAAAATAATAGTATATAACTGAGGGGGAAAGTAAATTAGAAGATGCAGTACTTCTGGCATTTCCACTGCTAGCAAACATGCTATCACTTTTCCTAATAATTACTTCAGGTTGTACATTGTTGACATTTACTACAAGAAACAAAACAGCAATAAAAAGCAAATATCATGAAAGGTACAAATCTAAAATAAATAGGATACTTTGGATCACAATATTTACTGAAAATATTGATTCATTTCTTGAAATGTTGTTTGTGTAAAAGATACATACAATTATCTCATTAGGTTAGCAATCTGTTGTTCTTATTAAGCAAAGAAAAAGTAACATGAAAATTACTAGATTCATTTATTTCCTTCTAGTTTATAATTTGATGAAAAACCTGTAAGACATTAGTCGAAATGCTCCACTAGACATGAGTGACCTCTTGATCAGGACTGTATGGCACAACAGTGAAGAGAGAAATATCCTTACAATCTACTGAATAGATAAGGTAGCTGTAGCAAATGTCATAAATACGTTTTTCTACATGAGTAGAAGTTGTTCGAGTTAGAAAAACATTTACCTCTTAAACCTTTGTACCCCGATGTACATACATTTTGATTTTTGCATATGTTACATCTTCTTCTTCTACCACTGTCACTGGGAAACAGCAAGCACATTGTTACATGCTCAGGAGGGAGCCTTCTCATTTGTGGTTTGTGTGCCCATAACCTCAGTGGACCCTGGAATCCACGGTCTCCTTGTGCTGCCACATGCTCAATGCAGATGGCATCTTCAGAGAATACATTGGCAGACACACACGAGCCCATATTTAGCATGTGCAAACAACATTTTCTCAGGAGTTTGTAAGTCAGCCAAAGACAGGTGTCTTTCACACAGATAACAAAACAGCTCTCTGACCTCTTGTTGATCCTCTCTTCTATGTCTCCAGCCCCTCAATTTCAAGTCTTTTCTTAAAGTATGAAAACATTAGGTTTCTTCATCCAAATGATATGATTTGTTTCATAAAGGTGAACATTTTTTTTTTCAATTTCCAAAGAATAATTGATCCATTTTAGCTGAAATTTAAAAGTTGTGTTCGGTATTCAGCCAAAAGGGTCACTTTCAATTCAACCAACAACATAAGAATAGGGGGGATAACTACACCGTAAATTTAACTTGCAAATGTAAATTTTTAAGAACTTTTAAACAACCTCAATAGAGATTGTCCCTAATACATCCCAGCTCTTTCATAATCAGTTTCCAAAAGTTTCAAAAGAGGCAAGTGAATGCTATTCCCAATTTATGCAAATTGAGGATCTGGCTCAATCCACTTCAAAGTGATGCATGATAAAATTACAAAGCAATATGTGCTGTTTCAATAAAATGAATGCCTGAAATGTCCTATTGATCCTGCTTTGACTTATGAACTTTCTTTTCAAAACTAAAATTCATATCTGTATGTGATTTATAAAGTATATTAAATATATATTTCAGTTAAACAAATATTTTACAGGCAAATGGATAAACTTAAATTCATACCTCCTCAATTATACCTGTGCCAATAACTGTTTTGAATAAACATCTTCATGAAGGCTTCTTATTTAGAAACAGTCAACAGTGAAGAGTAAGCAAGCATTCTAACAAACACTAAAACAATACTGTAAATCCAAACTGATTTTTCAGTTACTCAGCTGTTGCATCCATGGATTTTCATTATCTCAGTTAGAAAGCTTTAATCTATAGTGAATATTTTTTCTTCTGGAAAAAAAAAAAATCCATATCTCCTTGAGTCCTTACTAGAATTGTCAATTTGAAAGAATTACTGGAGATGGGGAATGAGAAGAATAAGGGCCATGACTCAAATGCAATATTGTGATGAAATGCATCTTCCCTTCATTTCTGCTTCTCCAAATGTTAGAATATACCACTTGGGAAGAAATATCTTTTTATTATATTGATCTACATGTTGAAAAAATTGAGAATTTGACATATTTACTTCAACATATGAATTTATACTTTAAGCATATGCTGTATTTCCTATTCACACTAGAGATTCCTGTGATAATAGCTTCTCATAATTTATACGTCAAACACATCTGAAGATTATTTTCACATATGTAAGTACAAAGCTAGAAAATGTATATTTTTAATCAGACAAAGTATAGCTAATCAATTTATATACATATTTGAGTGAAACACATTCAGGTGAAAACACGGGCCCAGCAACATCAAATTGTAAAACTTTCGCCAACACGGACAGTGATTTCAACTTTTGAAACAACAGCTATTATAAAGATTATTTCAGTTGGAAGAAAGAATGAAAAAGTAAATATTCCATCTTGCATCTACAGTACAGATAAAGAAATTAGTTTTCAAGCATTTTCATTGATTTTCTATGAGCTTGGACAAGTTAGCTAATGGAATCTTTCCTTTTAGACATATCAAAATGGGAAATTGAAACTGGCAGTAAAATGTCTTTTCACTGGAAATATACTGAAAATATACTGGAAAACACTTGGTTTTGAGTAATGGACGTCTATCTGTGGAATGATATTCATCAAAACATCCCCAAAAACATATTACAATTTAGGTCCTATTTCAAATATATATACTTAAAGTTATGTATCTATGTCATTATATATAATCTTACTGCTCTCAGGATATGTGTATGTGGTAGAGTGAGCTAGCTTCCTGAAAGCAATTACAGACTGAGCGTCAGTGCAGCTGTCCCACCAGGTGAACATATATACTTTACTTTTTACCAGATTTGTTCAGCAGGCTGTGATATCATGTAGCCTTGCAGTCTGCTCTGCTGGGCAGCTAGACCCCTAGTGGCAATCAGACCAGAGGTGGCCACCAGTAATCAGGGACCTATTCCTGGCTTCCCTACCTAGTCTTATGAGCCAAGGCATGCCCTGGGGACCAAATCTGATAGCTAGTTCTCTGGTTTCTCTATGAGGCCATCACTTCCTGGATGAGTACAACACCCAAATTACATATTTTTCATCTAAAGTGAAATATACTTCTGAACATTTTAACATTTCTACAGAGCTGAGAAAATTGAAAGCTACAGCTGAAAGAGTCATTGTATCTCAGAATGATCACAGTAGCTAAAGATGGAAAAGACTTATCACATCAGCTCTTTCACCTTCCTGCATTATAGTATCTTCTTTGAGAAAATATACCACTCCCAACTCAAGAGCAGATACTTTCCGTCTCCTAGGTGCCATTCAAAGACCTAAAAGAAATAAAGTGAAAAAAACACTACTGAAAGAAGCTCTCTAGTTCATGGTTCAGACAGGAGTGAATGTGAGGTATACAGTCTTGCCGCAGGTTTGAACTTGCAAAGCTTTCTCCTTAGTTGAAAGGCAAGAGCACTCTCTTTCAGGAGTAGTCAGCCTAACTGTTACATTTCCCCATAATCACATAATAAATTTCCCTCAGCCCTGCAAGCCTTTTAGAAAAGTGCATGATGGTTTCCAGTCACAAATTACTGGATAGTCTCTTTGAAAGAATTACTTTCCTGCAGCATAAAAGAATCTCTACAATACAGGTCAAGATAGAAGACATTAAGTTCCTTTACAGATGCCACTGAAGAAGAGTATAGCCAGACTTAAATAACATAACACACAGAGAGCAGAAATAAAATATAAACCCATTTCATATACATTACATAAAAATGTACCAGATTATATACAGGATGCTGCAGAAATATGCTGATGTAGTACATTATATCATCAACATAAAACAACTAGCTAATACTATAAAAACGAAAGAAAAATGTTTTATTTAAAATGCTCTGAGAGGAATATTTCAGTGTGGTAGTTTAGATACAGGCAGTCATGATGGCACATATTCAAATACACAGCAGATTTCATAATGGATGAAAATCTCCCTGCTACATACACACATGGAAAACTAAGCTCTCCAGCGCATCTGACATGTACAAAGCTTGAGAACCTGGCTCTGTGTGGTAATGACTCCATACACATTTGACAGGATAGAACCAAGCAATTTACTTCAGATACATTGATGCCAGGTAATTAAGTAGATCCAATAATTCACTGACAAAGGCAGATTTTGATGATTATATTTTAATGTCCAGTTTAACACTGCTATGCCCCACACCAGGACAGAGAAAATGATTGCAGACAGTCAGGTTGCAATGGACACACTCTTGTCAAATAAATAAAGGAACATAAGATGTAAATGTGTTTGCTGTGTGTTACACAGGAAAAAGAGCAGCTGTAGTAGCGCTGCACCTCGTACAGTAGCAGACACCAGTGATAAAGTTCTTTAATGGAGGTTTAAATTTTGTTCTTGGAAGCTATCAAACTTAGAAAGGAAGTCTAAGCTGACACAAAACAATAATTAAAATAATAACAGTTGTGGGTTTATTTCCTGCAACATTTAATTTTATTTTTATAGTTCTAGGATTTAGCTTTAAAAGTGTTCTGCTCTCTCTTACGGGAGGATGAGATAAGGAAAAAAACAACAACAGTAAAGAAATAGGCTGAAACTAAGCGCACAATGTCATGAATGATTACACAAAACCACCCTGGTTACCTATTAACAGATTGCTGGTTGTCATGCAAGTTACCTCCCAGTAGGTCATTCCAGAACTTTACATGCTGGGCCAAAGAACAGTGATCGATTATTCAAATGTCTGGCATTTATGCGTAAGAAAACTATACCATTGGTCATTCTCAGTGTATATTATGTCCTTATATATCCTGTTTAGATAAACAAGTTTTTCTTATCATCAAAATCTCCAAAACTATAGCTTTGAAGTAGCCTATCAGAGGATGCTTTTCTTCAACACAGTGCCAACATCTGCAACTGAAAATAATATTTTTCTTCTCAATCACATATTCACTTGGAAGCTGCCTGACAGTCTTCACTGAAGAATGAATAGAAATATCTAATGAAATTTACAGGATGGTTAAAATAAATTGTACAGTAGTACTTATAATAATTATGCCATGCATTCCAAAGTTAGCTCTAGTTATTCACAGTTTAATAGACTTTAAAGACAGAAAACACCATTAAATATGTCTCACTACATTACATTTTATCCCATTATGTCTACATTGAACGCAATGACAAAATTTTGACTAAATTATCATCACTTTTTGAATAAACTGTATCTCCTAGAAAGGCAACCACATTTAACCAGGAACTTAGAAAGAAAGGAAGAAGCTGACACCTCTCTTGGTAGCTTGCTCCATTCTACCTTTTGTTAAAAAAATACAGGTCTGCCTAATATGCTTTTAATTTCTCTGGTTTCAGTTTCCAGTAACTGGTTCTTGTTTTGCATTTCTCTGCAAGGTTTAATAGCTGTTTACTAGGCAGTAACTTATATGACTCTAGTTTTACACTGTAATTAAGGCACTTTGCAATCCTCTTGATAAAAATAAGCAGATTGATTCAAGTGACAGCAATGAGATATGCCTCCATTTTTTGTTTGAGAAGATTTTGCTCTCCTTTCCTCACTTTTTTTTTTTGTTTAATATCCTTCAAGCACTGTATATATCAAAACTTTTTGGACTACTCCAGTATGTCATTTGAAATTTAGTCTTCTTGAAAAAGAGCATAATGCCAAGGATGGATGAATCTGTGATTGAAGGTTATAAAAGAAGTCTAAAAATCCATGTATATGCTATGTAAAGGAATATAAGGAATATGTGCTATATCAGCTGTAGCAAAAATGCCCTTAACAAGTTTGGAAAACTTTTTGCCAGTAACTACAAGGCAAGTGTCAGCCATGCAGCACACTGCACAGTGATATACAAAGAAGAAATTTTTTAACTGAAGAGATGACAATAAAACCCATCTTTTAAGACAAGTGCCATGAGATACATAGATATCAATAGGAAAGGCTCCCACTGGCTTCCTGTGCTTTTGATCAGGCCTTTTATACATAGGCAGAGCAAAGAAGACCTCTGTTTTGGGGGTCTTGACTAAAATTCTCAAAGTCTTCGGTAGCTGGGTAGAACACATTTATTTATCCCAGTGGGATAAATGAGCACTGCTATTAAAAGAGAAAGATCACTTGGGCTGATTCCAGTGTCACAAAAAAGGACTGACTTAACATAGTCATTCTTCTGATTTAAGCTTTTTAATGAAGAGATGCTGCTTCTTTAACAGTATTGTCTTGCTTGAAAAATGAATATTTTCCTCTCAAAGTGAATTATGTTAAAACAGTAGCCTCCTTGGAGGTTAAATGTGAAACACACATAGAAAACAGCTGCACTTGCTAATCAATACAATGTATATGGGTAATGAGATGCTATTCTACAAGAAAAAAAAAAATATGAGAAAACTGCTTTTGGAATAATCTGTATGGAGAGAAACAAAGCAGTGCAGCAGTTTTACTAATGTCAGCATATATACTTGCTCAGTTCATGAGAAGCTATGCCATTTTGCATAAGCCATTATCAACGGTGCACTTTCATGTCTAATTATTGGTGAGCACTCACACAGCAATATGTCTTCTTGTATCTTGTCATCTAAATTTTGTTCACATTTAGACTTGTCTGTAAATGATTCGCATTCAATGACATCAAAATGTTTTGCCACTGTTATGCATAAATCTCATCAATAGCTGATGAAACATCAACAGACTGTTAAATGGACTGTACTAGCTTCTTTGTTTTCAATAAAAAAGTGAGCATGCATAAATAGCAGAAAGTGCCACATACAGTATAATCAAAATATTTGTCATATTGTAAGTATTCTGCTCAGAACCTGAAGGGAGGGCAAACCCAGTCCTTGAGTAATAAGTCTATTTCATCTAGGTTACCAAATCAGGTCCTCTTAAGCTTATAGAAGGGACAACTAAAGTTGCTAGTGTCTAGTCACACTGTGGTCAACTGTGGCAGCTGAGCAGGTAGCTTCAGACCAGATCTGATTAGCAGAACTGTTCATTAAAATTATCTGTATTTGAAAACTCTTTCTTGCAAGATCAGCAGAGAGGCCCAGGACAGAATTAAGGAGAATGAATTGACTTTCTAACAACTGTCTCTTACTAGGATCTTGAGCAGAGCTGATTGATACCTACATCACAAATAATAGAACTAAAGTGAGAATTCAGCTGATTTCAGCTTGGCATAAGACCTTGTCAGAAAGGAGGGAACATGTATGCTTTTTCAATTAGGGAGACTTCTCTACTGCTTATCTCCTTTTCTGAAAAGGACCTAAACTAGGAATAAATTCACTACTGAAATATGTAATAATCAGTGCATTGCTTTTAGTCACTTAGAATTGCATATTATTTACACCCATTTTCTCTCTGGTTTTCAGCCCAAGCAGTGCCACCTATCAGTACGTTCACATGCTGACTTTGGTTGAACTGTTTATTTCATCTGATGAGAGAAATCAAATGAGAAAACAGTGAAGAACAATTTTTGGGAAGCTAATGTCCACTGATCCTTGACAATTAGTTGAATCTTCATAATATGTTCTGTTGTAAGGTATTCAAACAAGATGATGATCTAGAGTTAGACCTTTTCTGAGTAGGAGTAATCCATTGACCTCTTTCAGCTTCTAAAATTAGGAACTTGCCTTATCATATCCCTCCTTACCCTTTTCTTCTTTAAGCTAAACAATTCCTTTTCTTTCATCTTTCTTCATAACTTATCTTTCTTCTCTGGACTCTCTTAATAAATTTATGGACATTTTCTTCAGTTCCAGTGCCCCATGATAGGACAATGAAAAATTATCTGAATATTGAATAGAGTGGAAAGATTATGTTATGTGGTTTGTAGATTAAAATCCTGTTTATCTATATTGCAACAGAATCTTTGCCTTCTTCACACCAGCAGGGTACTCTTGACTCATGCTCAGGCTGTAAGTTTTAACAACTCCCATAATCTGTTTTGAAGAACTTAGAAGGCTTCTAAGATTAATAGAAAATTTCTACAGAAGAGGCATTGTCCACTGTGTGCACCTCTATGGCATTATGCTGATCCAAGTAACATCTAAATGCTCACTTGATTTAATTTCATTTGATTTATTTTGATATGACTTAATTCACTTCACTTTACCTCACAAATGAATAGTTGCACATCTATGTATAATAATCTAACAACTTCCAAGAAACATGTCTGTCTCTAATTTTTAGTGTAACAAGTGATTTCCAAAATAAAATAATCAATTTTAAATCAACACAGTTACACAAGAACTAATTTTACTTTATAATATTATTTATAAAGTACTAAATCACTAATACGAAGAAAAGAAGAAAAAGGAGGAAGAGATGAAGGAGGAGAATGAGGAGAATAAGGAGGTATTCTTATTGATTCTGATATTTGCAACTCTATTTTTGCTTCTTTTCTGTGTTTACAGATCACTAAGTAGTGATTTTTTTGTTTGACTGTTAGCTCAATGTGATAACATATGTATAAATTATGCATAGCCATCCCATGAATGTAGCATCCGCAGGTGAGGACTGCTGACAATCATTGAGGTTATAATGATTTCCTTTGTGTCTGACTCAATTTTACTCAGAGTCAAAAAAGTAAATTTTTTTTCAGTATTTCAACAGTGTTATAGCCTTCATCCTTCACTGCACATATATTTACCTTACCTTCTGAAACTATAAACCTTGTGGAAAGGACATGGTTGTAAACTAAACAGTACATTCCCATGTCACCTTTTTTTTCTTTCAAAACTTTTATTGTACGTGCAGTTACTGTTATTTTAATGTGTTGTTTTGGATGCTCCTCTTAAAAAAAAAAAACTGTCATGCAAATTTCACCAAGTAAATACTTATCCTTCCATTTCGACATGTGTTCCTATACATGTAAGAATGTAATTTTAAAAGACATTTCAGTTTGAAAGTTGACTTTTTTTAAATCTAAATGTTTGTAGTTGCACTATGTGCAGTGACTTCAAGTAAATACCACTGTCAATATAATCAATACATTTATATGTTAATTGCACTATGTTGTGCCATATAAATGGAAAATATAAAAAAGATATTTTTAATCAAATGTCAGCCCAGCTAATGAGTTCAGCACTGAAGTCTTTCCCCTCCTTAAAAGCACCATGGATGCAGTAACTGGGATCACTCGTTATAGAGTTACATGGCATGTCATATCTGGACATCTTCTAAAGCATTATTTGCATGGTTGGTTATTCATTTTCTCCTCTTGGCTTCAGTCTGCCAGAATGAGAAGGATTAAGACTATTATAGGTGCTTGTAAAGTTGGATTTGTGTTACTATAGAAGATGTAGCAGTGGATGGCAGACAGCCAAGCAACAACATGAAAATGGATATGTCTGATATGATGCACAGTAGTACTTGAAAAAATACACAACTATAGTTGTATTCCCCATTGCCAGTGCTGAGAGCCACTCTCCTCTGACTTACAACATTTCCGCAATTTAGGAGAATAGAAGTTGTTTTCAATGCTATTATAAAGTGGAAGTAAAAAGGCTAACTGCAAGCTTGTTCATCTTTGAAGTCTTTTTCATGTGTTGATACTAATACAATAACTACTGTTTACATATATAGGCAATTCACTTATGGAGAGAGTTCACGACTAACCCCCCAAATTCTCACAAAAGACAGACTAAGAACTCAGACTGTTAGAGTGTATTTTTTTCTTTAGCTTGACTCAGTACTTTTGAAGCAGATAGCTCATCTTATGATCTGTTCTTCATGTCTTTTTCATTACATATTTGCTGCCACAGCAACAATTTTTCATGTTGATGTTGCATGGAAATGGATAATACATTAATATATGTGTCATTTTCAAGTTAGTAGGTGATATTAATCTTCAATGTATTTGCTTCTGAACATACCAGAGTATACTTCCTTTCCTCTTTTTGAATAGTAAGTAGAAAATTACAAATTAACAAATTATTTTGCATTTCCATACGTATTATAGAACTATAGCTACAGAAGTCCCTGACCAGTTTGAGTAACTTAAGTAACATTTGATGTACCTTTATAAAATATTAGATGTAGAATTTAATCACACAAGACTCATAACATCAAAACAAACAGAACTATTGTATAAAAAGATAATGTATTAGAGGATTGTACATTTTATAGAGAAAGAAGAAAGGAAAAGGATAAAATCAATATTCAGTCATTGCTATTGTTTCCTCCATTCCATTTCCATCCAAATCCTAATTCTGAGCTCTACTTGGACATATTCTCAGAAACTAACATAAACAATCTTATCCAAAAGTTACAGAAGTCAAGGAAAGAGTTCAGGTGTCTATTTCAGAAGAGCATTTTACATTAAATGCACTCTAGTATTATTTTCACATTCACTTACTAGCTAGTCCTATTAGTAATAATGATGCCAAATAAACTCAGAATGACTTTAAATACAAAGATATGCTAAAACCTGAAGACTGAAATATTTATTTATAAAGTAGTAGATGTGAATACTCCTAGGGCCATGAGAATATTCTGCATGACATTCTTATTTTTCAGCCATATCTCATCCTGTTTCATATGAAAAGTCTGGAATTGATAAATTTTCAACACAGAAAGACAATTTCAAATGCCTGGGTTGCCAGCAGACTTCTTGGCCTGTTTGCATCTGAGAATAGAGGTTAGCTTTTTTTCCTTGACCCTAATTAACAGGTGATTTTGTGCCCAGAGTGGCACTATGGTTTGTGTTAATAGTGAATATTACAATGCTTACCTGTGCAGTGCATGAGTCCTTTTGTGGTTCTAACAATAAGTATCTCAATGAGCTTTGAATGTAACTTCAGTACCTTAAGAATTATTCCTTTCATTATTCTTTATCCCCTATCTTTTTGCATGCAGACAAAAAAAATATTTAGGAATTACTGCCAATAAAAATTAGTGTAATAATAGTAAGTATGATCCAAATGTCTAAAGTCAGGCACAGGAGTTTTTGTATCTAAAAAAGGTTTTTTTATCTAAACACTTTTGGTGATGTTTTGGAAAAAAGTATGTAACTTGGGAGAAATTCTGCTTTGAACACATGTGCCCTAAAATGTGTGAGCACTTTCAAAAATTCCACCCTTAATCCTTAATTTCTGCATTTTTTTCTCCTAGCACTATCATTCTTTACTGGAGAGAACATTCTGTGAGTCCTCTAATACAGCAAAGGCTGGTGGCATGACATTTCTATATT
>VZTL01056003.1:0-27048 GCA_013400535.1 Scopus umbretta | reverse complement strand
TTCTATGATTCTATGATTTGGAATAATCACAAACACAGTGGGATAAATCTGAATTTTCTAGGTGCCCATCTGACATCCTTTGAAAATCCCAGGCTAAACTAAAGATGATTTTGCTCATAAGAATGACCAACGCATTTGAAGTCCTTCTTTTGCCGCCATGGATCAGAGATTAGCACTCTTAGGTGGCTATGGAGGACAAATGACCCTGTCTAGTCATTCAGGGCCATAATAAAACTGAGGAGGGAAATGTGAATGGGAGCATTTTGGTCAGAATAGAAAAGTTAGCCTCTATGAAAGGGCCAAGTGGATGTCTGGGAGCACCAGCCTTAAGCCGAAGGGTTGCAGCCCTCTTCTTCCTGTGGTCTTCCTCCTCAGTTTCAGTGGGTTTCGGTTCTGCTACATCTCAGCTGGATGGGCATGGGATGTCAGAGACTGCAAGAGGCAAGAAAAAACTGTGGTTTGGAGAAAAAGCAGTTGGGAAAGGGTATGAAAGAAGGAAAATTGGGAATCTGAGAGAGCAAGAAATATGAGATTAGAGAAGGAAAAAAAATCAATAGCTGTGGGGATGTGAATGAAAAACTAAGGAGGACAGGCCCCAGGGAAGAGAGAAAAACAAGAATAGGGATTAGGAGAGAGGCAGAGAGGGGGGAAGGTGGAAAAACAGAGGAAGGGACATTGAAAGGGGAGGTGGATATAAATTAGAAGCAAAACTTAAAGAAGAAATTGAGCAAAATTGCAACATGAAAACAGCAAAGTGAAAAGCAGCTGATTCCAGAGAGCAGAGGAGATAGGCTCGGCAAGACAACACTCCTGGCTGTTCATTGAAAGTTTGGTGAAAAAATAGTGCAGAGAAAGTAACTCCTCTTTTCATCTTCTGTCTGGATATCTGCAGTCCTCAGAGGAATCAGGCTGTGAAAGAAAGACCTGGGACTGCAAAGCACTTCCTTTTCTGTTTGGGATAAAAAGCTCTCATTCTGCAGAGAGAAGGGGAAAGGGCAGAAAGAAGAGATTCTTGCTTTTCTTTTCTTCGTTTTTTTTTCCTTTTTCTATTTTTTTTTTAATTTTCACAACAAGCTTTGGAACACGTTTGTTAGGTAGACAGTGGCTGCCTGCAGCAGGGGACATGCTCCACGCTGAGGTCTGCTCCAGTGTTTCCCAGAAGAGATACCAGGCAAATGGAGGGGCATAACTGCAGAGTCTCTGCCTGTGTCACCTCCCTTTGCCTGCCCCACAACTCTTGGTCTCCATCACTGGGGTGCAGCAGCTTGAAATCTGCAGGAGAATTCCTGAAAACCCTGCTCTGTGGCTTCCCCCACCATGGAGCCTGTCCCTCCATCCCTACTTTTGCTTGTCAGGCATTTGTATAAATAGGATTAACATCTGCAGTTACACTTAGCTAGGTTGCAAATTACACAGGCTATCAAGCCTTGTGCTTCAGGGCAAACACTGATTACCATCAGAGGGGCAAAAATGAGTTTTTCCAACAACAGAATATTGCATGATTGACTGGGGACATTAGAGGGCAGAGTGGATTAGCCTTTGCCATCAGTATCAGTTATATGTCATTACCGCATCAAAGCACCAGACGTGGGCGAGCCACTTCCATTCAGGCAGCATTGGAGGTGGCTGGGTCCAGGGGAGTAGGGTTGGTTGTTAAAACTGGCACTGATTTGTGAAGCTGCTTATAAAATATGCCTCCAGCATGCTGTGCTCCCTGCTTCTGCTTGCCTACCTCTTGGACTGCATGCCTTCAACTGGTCGGAGGACCCTGCCCTCCTCTCCTTTGTCTCCTGGTGTTTCCCAACTCTGGTGGGATCAGGAGGTATCAGAGGGTCTGCAGTCCACTGTAACAAGAGGTTGGAAGGAACCTGACTGAAGGGTTTGCTGATCCCATCCTTATGGTGCTTCCACGGGCTTGCAGGAGGGGTTGAGGTCCCTGTTAGGCTTCTATTGTGTATGAACAGCTTTGCTCACCCTCAGCTTTCAGGCCATCTCATTTCATTCATCCTGGCAGCAAATAATTGTCTCATTTGAATGGAAGAGCTAGAATTGACAGAAAATCTAAAATAAGGAACATAATTAGCAGCAAAACTTTTAATTCTCCTTTCTAAGCCATTTCCAAATGTGTTAGTGCTTATTTATTGAACCTGGCTTGACATTTAGACAGTTCCTTTTAATGCTAATAGAGTTGATTACCAGGTTGAATCCTACTGCTTTGAGGAAATGGCTGCTCAGTATTCAGAGCTGACAAGTTTCCCCTGCATAGAAATACCTGTCTTTCTTCACAAGAAATATGTATTAGTCAGTGTAAATACATTAAAATAAGGCCATCGCAGGAGTGAGGAGCCTGCGTCAGCAATGCCACACCGGCAGCCCATGCATGAGGCGTGTGGCCGTGGGGATTAAAAAAATCCATCCGGCGCCAGTCGGACAGGGCCAGCTCATGTGCGGGGAACCGGGCTGGGGTTCGCTCTGGCTCATCAGCTTGGCTGCAGTGCCGGGGGACACCCCGGGGGCAGCAGGACCCCCAGCCGGTGATGAGTGGGGAGCCCCATGGAGGAGGAAGAGTGGGTTAGAGGGGCAGCTTCAACAGGAGAGGGAGTGGGATAGGGAGAGGAAGAGGGAGAGGGAGAGGATGCCACCTGGTTTCCCCAGGTCACAACCAAGAGCTGAGGTTTCCTGCTCTTGCCCACTTGCAGTTCACACTCTACATTCAAGAATCTCGTCTTTCTCCCTATCCTACAGAGCCAAACATAGCAGAGACTCCCTCCTAATGGAAATCTAGGGGCAAGAAATGGGGGGGGAGGTGTCCCATAACAGTCATTATCAGATTATTTGCTTCGGTGTGTGTAATGGAGCTTTTGGTGCTCCCTTTCCTGCAGATCAATCGACCAGACAGATATCTGACTGTCCTCCTGTTTCAACATATATCATCATTACTCCTTCAGAGCTGCTGCAAAATAGCACAGGTGTCAATAAGAACAGAATTTGGCCTTACATTTATTTTAAATTAGGCTTTATAGGTGAAAATGGTAGGTTTTCAGAAAATAAGCCTCACCTCCACACTACTGAGCATGCAAAGTCAATGCGAGGTTGCTTGGGCGATGCAGCAGCCTCCAGAAATAGGGCAGGCTCCTAAACGCTGAGAGTGACAACTCAGCCTGGCTTGACAAGCTTTGCCAATGGCTAGCTGAGTGCAAGGAGATTACCCTGATCTGAGCAACAGAGATACTTGAGCTCAGGAATTTCCCTCCAGGGTGTGATTACCTTGTAATAGCCACTATCCCTCATTCTTATTTCTAGCTGGAAAGGAGGTGCAAAGTGAGGCTCCTACTTTGTATCCATCAGCTGGTAAACAGCCAAGGCACTGTCTTTTAAGGCAATCTTGGAAAAGTGCACAGGGACAGAAATGTCCCTGTCATTAAGGTGGTGAGCTTTCAGCCAGAAGAGGCACTTCTATATCGTGTCATCAGAGTATCCAAGTGTTTGTTTTTAATTTACATGGGGAAAACCTGAGTGAATCACTCAGATTTTGACTGACTGCTCAAGCCACTGCTGTACATTTTCTTTTTTTTTGCTCTCCCATCATTCATAACCATGTATCATAAGCCAGACAGGAGCTGCTCTCTTTCAATGAAGCCTTGGAATAATAAAAACCAAGATGATCCAGGTCAGGCTGGGAGAAGGTGAGCTGATTGTCACAAAACATCCTTGTTCTGAGACACAGCCACAGCCAGGTCACACTTCCACCTCATGGTGAGAAGCACATGAGAGGTCTGCATGTAGCATGAGGCACATGCCTTGGTTATCAGCAGTGTGACTTGGCCAAGAACGACTTGGCCTCCAACTGAAGACCTGCAGAGAAGACTCGTCCATGCAGGAGAAGGTGGACTGGACAGGCTTCCTCAAATCCCAGACATGGCGATGGGAGGAGATGGTGTGATCCTGGTTTCTGCAGCATGTGCCTTTTGCTATATGTCAGTGCACCCATAGGGGACAGTCAGCACTTAGGTGGCTTGATGCTTTCCCTTGGTCACTAAGGTCTGCTTCAGGGCTCCTACTGACAGCCAAGGAGGTCACTGCTTTGTCTTCCACCCTGGGGGTATTCCATGAGTAGGGGTCTGTGCTCTGAAGTGGTTGGCCTACAGACACTTTCGCTTTGGGAGCTAAAGGAAAATGCGTGTTCAGGCTCTATCTCTGCAATGCAGGCTACGTTTAAGCTGCTTTGTCTTAGTTGGAGACATGGTCTGGTGTGAAATGCAGGACATAAAGATGACTGCAAAGGGTCAGCCCCAAAGTGCGCCTGGCCCAGCATCCTGCCCTGGATGAGCGGCAGCAGATGCTCAGGAAGCAATACAAAAACAGAGCAAACATTTGTTTATACTTCCCAGAATACTCTCTGTTCCCTTAATGGTCTGTGACTCAGGAACCTCCTGAACTGTAGATACCGTCCCTGCATTTAATAGCCTTTGATGGATTCTTCTTCCATCGATTAGTTTACACCCTATTGAAGCAATGCAAACTTTAAAGATCCACTGTACCCTATGGCAAGGAGTGCCACAGCTAAAAATCTCTTTTGTTTATTTTGAACTTGTCACTTAATAGTTTTCTTTGATGATCAGTCTCTTCCTTTGAAGAGCACTGAATAATGTGAACAGCTGTTCCCCAGTCACACCACTCTTCCCATCACAAAACTCGGTCATATTTCTTCTTCAGTCATTTTTTCTTCCAAGATAAAAAGTCTTAATCTATTCAGTCATTCCCTGAATGCAGGCCCTTTTATGCCTTTGATCATCTTCAATTGCCTTTCTCTGTAACTTTTCTATTTCTTCGGTATCATATTTGAGATTGGTGAATCAGGACTGCACAATAGTATTCAAGAGATGGGAGCCCATGGATTTATACAGCAGCATAATGATTTCCTCTGTTTTGCTCTCTCCTCCTTTCCTAATAATTTCTAGCTTTCTGTTTGCTTTTTTGATTGCTACTGAGTGTTGAGCTGACATTTGCATAGAGCTATCTATTATAACCTGAAGATTTCACTCCCAAGTGGAAATAGCCAGCTCAGAGCCCATTATTTTGTATGTAAAGCTAGGACTGTCTTTTCCCATGTGCATCACTTTACATTTATCTACATCAGATTTCACCTGTGATTTTATTACCCTCTTATTCAGTGCCAGGGGGTCTTTCTGCAACTCTTCACAGTCAGCCCTTTGCCTCATCCACCCTGAATATCATCAGCAAACTTTTTCTCTCCCTGCTCTCTCCCTGCTCACTGCTATTTTGAGATTATTTATAAACATTTCAAAAGCATGGGACAATGTTTAGGGTAATTTAGCAGCTTTCCCTCTCAAATTTGAAGTGCCAAGTACCAAGGAGAGGGAAAAAATGCTGTTGCCCAAGCTCTTGGGATACCACTGGAAATCAGCTGGTGTTTCTGGGAATGGATGGCATTGTGCCTAACCAGCACATCTACCTCTCCCCTTGCACAAACAGATGTGGGGGTGATGCCACTTGCTGGGATCTATATATCTGCCCCCTCCACAGACTGTACAAGATGGATTGGGCCCTTTCTCCTGTTGAAGCTGGGTCCTGGCACAAAAAGGTGTGCAGAAGTCCTGGGGCCCCAGGAGAAGAGGCAGAGGGGAAGCAATGGATAGCAAAGCCTTTCTCTGAGAAAACCTCTGCACACAAAGTTGTGAGATATTACTTTGAATGAATAGGGGCTAACAGGCAACTCTTCCTTGCAAAAAACCATGTGTGAGCCCGTTGAGCTTGCTGTAGGGAGTCCAAGGATGGGATCCGATGAGGAGCCATTGTCCATGGGAGGACACTGTGAGGATGATGGGACTGCAACTGACCTCCACCCAGGCGAGGTGAGACCCAGCCAGCCAGTTAGTGAGAGGAACCAGGGATTACCATGACAAGCACTTTTTCAGTGATGTTTTCTTCCTGTGGAGCAGCACCTGGCAGCAGCGCCTGGTGGGGGATCAGAGCCAGGGGGCAAAGATGAGGGGCACTTCTTTCTGATGGGGACATCCTTGTTTGGAGGAAGAGGCTGGAGAGTTGCCACTGCTATTTGTAGGCAAAAGGAAGTCAGGTTGAGCTTCACTCCAGCACTGGAGGCAGGGGTGAAATTAATTCAGAGAAGAAAGTGAAAAGCTTCGGTGGAGGGTACATCATCCCTCTCCGGTCATGTACCTCGGAGCCACGGGGTCACACCAAACACATTTCCCTCTCTCCCCTTCACGAGTAATTTCTTGTTGCAGCCTTTAGAGCCAGGCAGCACAGACTTTGCAGCAATCTGGCAAAACACCTTCCAGAAAAGGCATGCAACTTCCAGAAAAATCCTCGGTTGAGGTGGTTTGATGGCCCTGCAGTTGCAAAAGGATAAAAAAATATAGTGTTTCTTCTCTGATAGTGGAGCAAAAGTTGCTCCAAAGGGCAGAGGCTCTCCCCTTTAAAAGGCTTAACTTGACCATCAGAAAACCAGGACCCATTTGATGAGAAAAGAACAGGCATCAGTGACTTGGGCACAAAGTGTCTCTTGAGCTGTGGGAAGACCCGTCTCCTGGCATAAAAAATGTGTATGCACATGAAAAAATCCCACTGGTTTCACAGATCCACAAAGCAAAATAGAAATTCAAGAGAAAACCAGTGGCAGACCTGCTGATACTGTAGCCATCAATCCCCTCCTCGTCTGAGCGGCAAAGGCGCTTAGCCACCTCAAACACAAAGGCAGAAGTCTCTGTTTCCATCTCAGCCTTTTGGCCGATGGCCGTGCCGCTGTCTGCTCCGGGGACTGAAGCTGGGGACTGGCGAGTGCTGGGAGCTCCTCTGGCATGGCTGAGGGCTTCAGTTGTGCCTTCACCCCCTGCTTGTTTGAGGTTAAGTTTTGGGGCTGGAATGGCTGTGTGGTGTGCCCACTGTCAGCCCACTGCTGTTGGACCACACCAGCTTGGCACGCGTGTCGGTGCAGCCCTGAGGCAGTGATGGAGGTATGAAATCAGTCCCTTCAGATGCTGTTACAAATTTCCCATTTCATTCTAGTTGGAGCTGGAGGGTTTTTGCCTCCTCTTTCAACAGGAGGTTTTTGGAAGGAACGAGTAACAAATAATAACTCTTCTCACCACCACAAAGGTAGGTGTGGATTGTAGACAGAGCACAACTTTTGTATGAGCAGCAGTGACTGGACCAGCACAAACCCACAGTGCATGCAAATAAAACCAGAGTATAGTGCAAAAATGTACGGGTGCCATTTATTAGTCCTGGTGGCACCAAGGTTTGGGCTGTCAGCCAGCCCACCCAGCCCTGGACCACAGCTGGCTGATGGAGGAGGAAAATCCACAGAGAAAGCAACCTCAGGCAAGATGGAGTGACTTAGGTGACACGACTCATGGTAGAAGACATCAGGACGACTACTGTAACTACTAGAGAGGAAAAAGGTCTTTGAAGTTAAACCAGACTTAAGCCGCTTTTGAGCAATTATCAGGAAGAAGGAGAGCTGATCATGAATGTTTCCATCGCAAATGCTTTGCAAACACAGGTTTTTTGTCTTTCCAAAATGCGAAAGTTCTCATTTTCTTTGAAGTTTTTCCATATCAAGATTGCCTTAAAAACTGAGTGTGTCTTGTTTTTTAATGTAGTTTCTCAGAGTTTTGTTTTTAAAGAAGAGAGAGGAGCTGATTTTTAAAACTTGTTTTAAAGTTTTAAGCCTTTTAAAAAGGCTTAAATTCTTTTTTTTGCTCTTTTTTTTTTCATTTTTGCGGTGCTTCACAGGATGTTAAATGAAAGCCAAACTAACAAGTTGTTCACATTTTCAGATGAAAAACAACTATAACTTTCCATTGAGCTCTTAGGAAGGAAGCGTAAACATGCCAACTGCATTTATCTGGAAGCACAGATAATTAAATAGAACCTGCATTTCCTGACATTATATATATATATATATTTCATTTTTTATTTTTTTTTACTGAAAAGGAATTCTGGTGTCACACTAAATGCAGTGGGTTTGTTTGCTTTTACAGGAACAGTCTAGACTTAAGCCCAATTTATTTTTTTGAAAAATTAGTGAAGCTGATGCTGAATTTCCTTTGTCCTCTGAGGAGACCACCTGGACCAAAGAGTCTGCAAAGTGCACTTTTTGCAACACTCCTGAAAAGCCAATTCCAACAGTGGTGGATCTGAAGGAACAATCCCAGGAAAAATATGTCTACCTATACCATGTGAGCATATCTGTAATACAAGTTTCTTCCTGGCAAAAGGGAGAGTGGCCACCCCATGTCAGTGGCAGAGATGAAGGGGAGAGGAATGTGGGTAGAGGAGATGGAGGGTGAGGAGGTTCCTGGTGCACCCAGGTGCCCCATGCCAGCCCCACCACTCCTGACAGGCACTGCATCCCACAGCTCTTTTGCTGTAGGAGATATAAGGAAGTGTTTGATGGTGTCATCCAAGAGCAGAAGAGCGAAGATGAAGAGGAGAAAGAGCTGGACAGTGCTCCCCATGCCAAGCCTTCCCAAGCTGAGCTGAGGAGCAACATCAAAAAGAAATTGCTGCAGCAGTAAGGGACCAAGGGAGACTGGCCCTAGGCCCTGTGGGGAGAAGAGAAGCCTCATCACCAGGTCCCTTCACTCTTGTCCCAGGAAGTTTCACTGGTGGGAATCTGCTCATGGTGTTGTGACACTGCTGTCCACATGCACCAACAAGCACCAAGGCATCCTCATGTCAATCCTATGATGGTACCACTGGCAGGAAAGTTCCTTCACTTGCTCTGGGCAGGATGTGCTGAGCAGGCAACAGCGCTGAATGGGGCCATTAATGTTGGACTAGGATGGTTCAGTGCTGCTGAGGCAACACTTATCTGAGGGTCTTCACATAGCTCATCTTCACTGTAGGGCCCTTAGAAAAGCACTGGTGGGCTTGATGAGGAGAAGCTAGAGCTGAGGGCTCAGCAGTCATCAGCTGATCCATCTCTGCAATATTTGCATTGAAGGTATGATACTTGCAGATCAGAAAGATCCCTAGAAAGAGGGATGTGGCCAGATGTTTTCCCAGGTGGCAAAAGGTTCTCCCAAGCTGAACCCTGGCTAACTGTTCCCTCACAAGAGACCCCGAAGGCATCCTACCTCATTCAGGGACTCCCTCCCATTGCATAGCCCGTGCATGCCCTCCCACTGCAGCTGCTTCAATCCCCACATCCAGCAGCCTTGGTGGACATGGATGTGACTTCCCAGCCTACTCCGAGGCTGCCAAGCAGCACACAAAGGGTCTAACTCCTGGTTTTTTCCCTGGGAATGTGTTGTTCCAGGGTATACTGTGGGTGGTTGTGGCTGGGCCAAGGTGGGCAGAGGCTTGGCTGCATCACTTGAGGTATCCATCCTTTGTTGCTATTTCCCCTTTTCTCCCATTGTTTTGGTCCTTTGGGGTCTGACTTGTAAGTGCCATCATACCTTCATGGGAACAACAGCCCACACCAAAATTTCCCTCGGGTGCAGAGGGACAGCACAAGGTTCGAGTGCCACTCAGGTCTCCAGGTAGGACCTGGTTTGAGCCTTTTGTGTAGGGTCTGTCTTCTGGCTCTGCAGCAGCCAGCAGCATATGTGGCGTGCAGTGCGTGGTCCCAACAGCCGCACAAGCTGAGTTTTGCCCTGAGAGACCAGAGTGACAGTCAGGGGCACAACACGCAGGTGGAGCGAGGCAAGGCAGCCAGCCACACATGTGATGAGATGTGTGGGCAGGATGTCCTGAGCGTTGCGACTCACCTCACTTCTGCAAACCCATACCCATGCCTTCCCCCGTCACCTGCAGCTCCCCTTGGCTGAAGGGCAGGGAAACGGGCATTTCTAGTGCATGATTCATCAGACTTGTAATGAGATGGAGCTCCCATTTCTCTTCTTTGACTATAAAAGCCATCTATGGTGACAATCTCATAAGCAGACATCTGCATTTCTTCAGCTGAATCCTGATATAACATCCCATGATACATTTTTCCTCTTAGTTTAAGTAGGTAGTGTCATTAGCCAACAATTTGATCTTATTTTTAACTTCCCTTTTTTTAATTTTTCAATCTTAGGTTGGATGAAGGAACCTTTGAGAGCTACAGGGAAATATTTCCACAGTATCTAAGATCTGTTGCCTGTAAGTACTTTTGCTAGTGAGTTGCTATCATTGCTGGGCTTGACCTGGAGTCAGAAGCACGTGGTAACTTCAGGGCACCCAGAGAAGCAGCAGAGACTGCAGCCCTTTGTGTGCCATAATCCTAATTACAAGTGGACAGGGACCATCATAGTTTCTCAAAACACAGGTCTGCATAATTCCCTGGCTATAAGGCCTGTCATTGCCACGCCATATATCGTCTGGCTGAGACGAGTAGGAAATGGTACGGAAGAGACTTGTTAGTTCATATCTAGTCTGTCCTTTGCTATAAGTAATTCTCAGCTGCTCATGGGCTTGACATTTCATTGTTTTAGGCAAGGATATCCCTTACATCTCTTAGGAAAGCCATTCTGCAGCATCACAGAGGCTACCCCATCCTAGTTAGGTTAGATATTCCTTTTCTGCTTATTTGTCCTCAAACAAAGAAAAAGACACAAAGACCACTCAGTCCTGCCCTCCATCCCTTCTCCTTTCCAAATAATCCAGTGACACAAGACTTGGAGAAACAAACCTGCATCACCTTTTCCTCAACAACAACCTTCTAAAATTTTCTAAGGGACCAGAATCTCATTCAGACTCTCAAAGCAAGATGAATACACTGTCAGACCAAAGACTGCCCCTTTCAAAAAGCACTGACTGACATCAGCACCTCCAGAAGACCTACTGGAGTGGGACAGGGATTTTGTTGTGGGGCAACTTAAAGGTGGATATAACCTGTCGGATCTCTTCTTGTTGCTTTTCAGGCAGGGATTGTAGAGAGCTGTATAGAGTTAGGTCTCCTCATACCCTGTGAGAGTCCAAACACATTTAGATATCTCCTATGAGATATGGAGAAGATTCTGATTCAGCAAAATATTAAAAAGATCACCAGTGGGTGTGCTAAGCTGATGGGACATACCAACTGGTGGCTGTTCAAAGATGGACTTAATCAGGTGTTCACAGCTGAGATGGAAAGCTGAGTCTGGCAACTCTGGGGTTTTANCAGTGATCTCTACCCATACTGAAGCCTCAGACCCTGCTCTACTCACCTCCATACCATTCAGCTGTCTTAACCTCAAACCAAGCTGCCCTATCCAAACTGCCTAGCAGGGACAGATCCAGGCTCCCCAGCTAGGAACCACTTGGGGAAGTACTCCTGGTCCCAGGCCAAGCCCCAGTCCAACAATTTAACAGCACGGGGAAAAGCTTTGCAGGGTCCAGGCAGCCCTGAATTCATTAGTAGGGACGTCACTACTGTGTCCAGCAAGGGATGGGGCGAGGGGCTCACACGGCAGCTCTCCCTGGGAAAACAGGCTGGGTGCAAGCAAAAGACAGACAATTATGGGTCAAGGAGATGGTTTTTGTGAGAATAGCAAAAGTACATTGCACTGTCTCTGTCTCCACCTAAGTGAAGGAGTCCCTGAGACATATCAGCACAAGATCATGTGTCTCATCAATCACAGAGGCCAGACAAAAAAAGGTAATGGAGGGCTGCACAAAACCTGGCAGTGGCTCAGCAGTGCCTTGGCAGTGGGATGGGAGCTGCCCGAGGGTCCTGGCCCCTCAGCCAGGGGTAAGTGGTTACTGCGATCCCCACGGGGAAAGGCCACCAGGGTGTCCCCTCCACCCCAGCTGCGGTGAGAAGCAGCTCCTCAGAGCCCATCATCCCAGCCCCAGTGACCCCAGGTGGGAAAGCAGAGATTGGGGTCCTTCCCCACCAGCCGGGGGCTGGATAGGACCCCCCACCAGCTCAGCTGCCTGCATCAAGGCCCTTCTCTTCCCTCCCCTTCCCTGCCTCTCCTCTCCCTTCCCAAACCAGAAAGCATTGCAGTTTCTGTAGGCGTGCAAGAAAATTACCCGTGATTTATCACACAATCAGTGATTTTGTTGGCTTTTTTATTTTCAACATAGAAGCACATATACTGCTCTCCCCTCCTGAAATATAGGGATAGCAAATCCTCCTGCCCAGGACCGTCTGTCTTTTTAGCCTCATAAAAAGCCTGAAAAATGAAAGCAGGAACAAAAGCGTCAGTTTGTTGCCTTTTTGTTCCACTCCATCCCTAATAACCAGGAAGGAATTCTTAGCTATTCTGCAGAGCCAAAATGTGCATCTTCAGGTTATAAATTAGTGCCAGAGTTATGGCCGGAGTCAGCCACTTCACGAGTACGAAATGCCTCCACCTGGGAGCTGCTGCGGACGAGTCCCTCAGGTCCCCACGACAGACAAAATCCAAGCCTGGCCCCTTTCCACACGTGAGAATTAGCTGCTGTTTTTAACGACGGTGTTAAAAGGGAACAGCAAGGTCTCCCCACTTCCCCTTCTCCAAGCTGCTCTCCGTCCTTCCTGGAGAAGCAGGCAGTAATGCTGCTTATTCCTATTAGAAAGCATTAAACCCAGCTCCCTTGTAATGCCAGGAGCTAAGCCCTTAGCAAAGAAATGTTTCTATTTCGCTTGTCAGTACATTGCAGGATAAATTACTTGTGTGTCTGATGGAAAGAGGGCTCTTGGCAAAGTATATCATCAGGGAGCAGCTAATAACATAAAATAAGAAGAGCTGAGCTTTGTACATGAAATGTGAAAACACAGAAGTGAAGGATGAGTTTTCCTCAGCTATTTAAAAGTCTTTAATTAAAAAGTAAGCAAACAAAAAAACCCAAGGCTAGGTGGAAAGCGCTGAGTGTGACAGTCTGGCTTGCCAGTACTCTGGGGTAGGGAGGCCTGGGGGAAAGCATCCCTGTCCCCCATGTCCAGGCAGGCATCCCCGTGATGCTCCCCCCCAATCCCCTGCCTGCTCCTCACCTCCTCGGTTTTGCTCCTGCAGCACTGCTGTTCTCCTGAGCCTGTAAGATGGCTGACGTTATCCTGATGGACAGATGCTTTTTCTCCTGTTCCCAAATGGAAGTGGTCAGCTTTGGTATCCAGCAGCAATGGCACTCAGGTCAGGGGGCAGCTGTGGGAATGGCCTGCCTCAAGGTGGGTCACTGTGACCCTCCTCCCTTCGGGTAACCCGCCTCAGCCTCTTGGGCCAGCTATGCAACTCATGCTGCTTTTGCAAGGAAATTAGGTCTACAGAGCTGGTTACCTTGGGGTTGGCTGTCTGAAGGGTGGGGGAGGCTTGAGTCACTTCCCCCCAGACACTGTCCCACGATTGTGCTCTTCCAAAGCGTGCTTTCTACAGGCTCATCTTTCCTTAACCGTTTGTCAGCTACCCATCAGGCAACGTGGCCATTCTCATCATGTTCACCAAGGAAGCCGCGTTCACCTATTGCATCCTGGAGGACAGCAGGTACCCGGGGATCAGGGCTGCCTCTGGGAGCCACGGCCATGGGGTCTGCTTCTACCCTGATGGCCACCTCTGGTAAGTACAAACCCAGAGGTGATGCCAGGTCCCAACCTGCCCTGGTGGCACCGCAGGGCTTTAAGGAATGTTGAAAACATCTTCACTTTTTGTTCCAGTTTTATTTTTTTCTATGTGAAAGTGCATGAAAAGGAGGGAGGGCTGTGCTGCAGCCCACCAGAGTGGGTTTCTCATGTCGTGCGCCAAGATGTCAGGTTCAGGCAGCATGCACGGTGTGAGGGCATTTGGCGATCGCCCCATCTCAATTGCCAGTGACATCTGTCCAGAGACCCTAGTGTGAGGATTGATCTTGGCCAAGGTTGGCCATGTGGCCATGGAAGTGGCTTGGCCCCTTTACAGCATGGGGATGAAGGCACATCTTCTTTACCAGCTTCTCACGGAGCCCCAGGTGGCCACACTGGAAAAATGTGGGCTTATTATCTGCACGTGAGGGCAAACCTCAATAGCTGGATTTGGTTAGCTTGAAGTCAACATTGCTTTTGGTTTGTTTCTCATATACAGTGAGTGTTCCTCACTAAAGAATGACTTAGGTGACCAAGTTCTTGCAGTCTAAGTTGTAATATGAGGTGACCAATGGCTTTAGTAAAAACTGCTGGCATTTAAGCCATAAAATACAACTTTTTGACACCCCACCTCCAGTCTCCAAAGTTTCCCTTCAGAAAACTAGGAACTGGGGGAATCAGTAAATCCCGTCTCAATTTTACAAGTCCTCCCTGTGTTGAGACTCGTTAATGGACATCCTAAATGTCTAACTGGCCATTACAAATCATATTAAATAGCTTTTGCAATAACGCTTCCATCAGGCTCCTGCAGCCCTACCATTCGCTTGCAGACACACCAGTCTTCCATCCGTCATGCAGCAGTCAGGTTTTTATAGTCCAGCACCGAGGCGATCCCTAGCAGCACTAAACCATCACTGACCCCACCATGGGGCTCTCCAGGCCCTGCTGGACCACATGCTCCCCATCAGCGTTAGCCACACACCGGCTTGCTGCCAAGCTGGGTCAAGCTGCTATGACCCTCCCAGCCTCTCTCAGCAACCATAAATTAAGGGCAATGCTAAGTGACCACTCTGATATTTATAAAAAGAATATGATAGCCTTGATGAGAAGAAAACAGAAAACCGACAGCCTGTGGGTAGGTCATCTGTCCCACCCGTTCAGGCTTGTCTGCGGCTGGTGCTGTAGCACATCACAGTCGCAAAGTTGGATTTTTTTTCCCTGGGCTTTTTTTGCTCCTTTTTCTGAGCTGCAGCATGAGGTAATGCTGGGGGAGGCCAGGCCACTCTCGTAGCCCCATGAGAATCACCTTCTTCACGCTGAGGCAGGAAAAACTCAACATAACGCATGCTGTGAATGGTAAGAATTCCCCATGCGCCAGGGCTGGGGGGATGCTCCAGCACCCAGAGCCACCTACCCAGGCTGCCATGGGATGGGGAGTATCGATTTGTATCTGTAAGCCATAAATATGGGCTGTTTTTCCCACACACGCTGCATTTCTCTCTCTTTTGTAGTTTGGCAAGGCCATTTCCCACACCCAGACACACACATGACCACACATGCACACACAGAGGACCTGCTTTTAGCATAAGATTGCCAAAGCAAAAGAAATTACCATGTCCAGGGGCTTTCAGAAGATGTAGACATGCAATAGGAAGAGGGGGATTCACACACAACACAGCCCACGCTCTGTCTGAGGATTTTCTCTGCCCTTTGGGAACTCATTGCTCTCCCAGGAGCCAGCCAATTTCTGTAGCATGCTTGTGCTGTAGGACAAAAACTACTTGAAAACACAGTCCTCAACCTGGTACATCAGGTCCCAGCAGTGACTCTTGGACCACAATAATAAGAAGTTTGATCAAACTGCAGCAAAAGATGGCATTTGGGACCAGGGAGGTGTTTGCTCTGGATTCATCCAGCTTCACACTTGCCTGCACGGCCACCCTGGACCCCTGTACTGGGATCTGCTTGGACCAGGCAGGAGCGAGCCAGAAGCACTGGAAGCGGCATGACTTCAGCCATCATGCTTGCAGTTCTCCCTTCCAGTCCGCCACCATGAAACTGAATGGCCACATCACCGTTCAAGTCCTGGCTCAGGATCTAATTGACTTTTCATTCACCAGCCGCAGTGATCGCATCTGCTTCAACATGGGGTCCCAGCTCAAGGTGAATACTTGCTGTGGTTGCCCTGCCCGGTCGGTTCCTGCCTACCAGCTGCTTGGAGAGCCGCAGCAGCAGGGAAACTGCCCAGTGGAGATAAGCTTGGGACTGCTGCATGGGACTGGTCTCAAATTTTCAGGTGGAAAAATCACCGTTTCATTCAAAAGCAAATTTCCTGCCTGTGTGAATCTTAATGAAAATCCCTTTCAGGAAAGCATTTAGATAAGATTGAAATGCTGTCGCTAAAGGCAAAGAACAGCACTACTCACAAATTCATTCTGAAACACTATTTTTCACTTTTCAAAAGATTTATATTAAATGTCAATACAAACACAAAGCTCCTGATTTTATCTAAACAGCATTTCACTTAACATGAAACAAGCAGCTGGGGAGAGGAGTGCCAAAATCCTTTGGTATTTCTTGTCACTCAGGTTTCCCACCTCTGACCCTTCCCTGGAGGTGGAAATGCTGTTTTGGCCGGGGCTGAGCCCTGCTCAGTACCAGTGTGACCATCCCAGCCTACTGGTGTGCATCCTTGTCCTGCGCTGGATGCAAAGACAACTGCTCAGCTCTGAAATGTAGGTCACACGTCACCAGGAGCCCATGCTTGGTAGGGGGCTGTATCCTCAGGGTGAAGGATGCAAGAGGTCTTCCCTGGCGCAGGCACAAATGAAATGTTGACAGCCCTCATAGCAATAGTCTATACAGGGCCACAGATGTATTGCTAATGGAAACAGTCATCTGGGGTAGGTATTCAGAAAGGTGGTAACAACCCAAGGTCTGTATGCAGAACCATAAAGTACTGCCATCTGCTCTTCCATCCCCAAAATTCAGACTTCTTCTCAGGACCCATTGCTGCATTAGGTAAGGAAGTCATCTTCCTTGCCCCACTACTTCTGGGCAGCCCACTCCCACCAAAAGAGGCTTAGAGCTACAAGTTTATCTCCTCATTCCCCTTGTATGTGCACTGGAAGAGGATCGTCTCCAAAGGGGAGCCATAGGGTTAGTGTGTTCCATAGGCCTGGAGGGAAAGGGCACCCTGGAGACACTACCCAGGCAAGCTGGAAAGGCTGGGTTACAAGGGATGCTCTCCCACTCAGCCTCCCTTCAGGGGGCTCAGCATTATTGCTCCTCACTTTGCACAGGCTCTCTTTGCAGCTCAAAGACCCAGAGACAAGTCACCTACTTCGTTGGCCAGAAAGCAGAGGAGCTCTTCCTTCAGTCTAAAAAGATTCAGCTCAGGAGCTTGCTGTCCAAAATAGAGACAGTGTTGCAATACTTTTGGCTACCCCTCTCTCAATGATATCACTCCTTGTGTTTCATCGTCTCCTATCTGCATGTTATTAGGACTTGCAGCAAGCAGTTACATCAACGTTTCAGACCAACTTTTCCTTCATCAAGGTGGCAACAGTCACTTTGTGATGAAAATAAAGCTCCTTTTTTTCAAGCTCACCATGCCTATCTTCCTGTACATCAAGTCCTTGTAACACCAAGCTCATCTCATTTGAAAGCACTTGATGGATCGTTGCGCGATCAGCAGGGTTATACACCGAATGTGCAGTACTTTGAAGGAGACGGCTTCCTTCCTACAGCTGATGAACTGGCCTTTGGGAACTTGCTGTACCCAGTGCGACTGACCAGCCCACTTTGGCTCTCTGCCAGAGACAGCCGTGCTGGTGGAGAGGGGACGATGAACAGCGGCTTGGGTACAGGGACCAAGGGTAATCCAAAAGAGGGAAGATGAGGGACCTCTTGGGTGTCAGGGCTCCAGCTGGTGGTAGCTGGTAAGTCCCATGGCTTAACAGCACAATTGGCGACCACTGAAAGGGGCCAAGTGATCCTTTGTTGTTGTTATTGTTCTATTTGGAGGTCTTTGTATCAAAGATCTGAATTTGCTCCACAGTGTTGGCTTGGTTTTAGGGCTCAGTGAGGATGAAAACGCATGAGGGTAGGAGAAAGCAGCCTTTGCGGACACAGGGCTGGATCTACCTGCAGTCACCACATGAGCTGCTTCAGCAGCACAGGCGTTTTCCCCTTTTCCTACTCACATCACTTTGTCAACACCAAAAATGCCCAGTTTGAGGAAGGGACTACTGGTTTTGCTCGGAAAGCACACGGCAGAGCATAAGCTACGCTGCGGGCATCACTGTGGTACAAAAAGAAGCGTATATGCCTTAGGTTAGTTCATTCACACAACACTGTCAAAGCCAGAGGGTGAAGGGAAGCTTCACGCCGACATTACAGGGGACAAACCACAGGCCCCTGGATGATGTGTTTCTACATTACCAAGGGTCAGAAGAACAGGATGTAGTCCTGAGAAACGGTGGGTAGAAGAGTCTGTGAGTAACCAGGCAACAAGAACAACTACCAAATGCAGTAATACTTGTGATTTCTGCCATCAGCTCCGAAGTTTGCTCTCAGTAAAAGCCAACTAGTTAAAATATGTTCTTGTATTACAGTTGTGGTTTCTGCCCCCTAAAAAAATTGCAAGCAGAGAGACCATTTAGTCACACAAGATCGTTTGTCAGTAAAGAAAATACAAATTTACTTTTATTACAACCATAAAGAGGCATTACTTTAACAGTTAGCTGTACATTCAGCACTCAGGTACACATCTGTGCCAAATAAAAGTCAATTCTCTTACTGCTAAAAAAGAACACTTCTCAGCAATGCACTGCCTGTGCTTACAGGATGTTTATTGTCTCTGTATTACAGTTATCTTGACAGACAAACCTCAGATTACAGAATAAAGCTTTACTCTTGGACCAAAATAGGAGGCAACGTTTTTATTTAAAAAATTAAAAACAGCAAGTTTCTAGTCAGATAATATAAAGCATCTTAAATTAATTCTTTTGAAAGTATTTACACTATTTGTAAACGTAAATATCTGAAACTGTACATGTTTAAACAAATGTCCGTTTAGCAAACAGGCTGTATAAACTGGTTGCCCTTCTCATCTTTCAACCAGCTGTCCTAGAGCTGTCTGGGTGCTCTAAGAGAGGGAAGATCCCAAGCACAAGAGTGACTACTGCAATGGTCTACCCTTCACGTCTCTTCTGTACAACGTCTGTATTAAGTCAGTCATAACTCTGTACAGCGACCATGCAGTCCTTCTGTAAAACTTTATAAAAAACAAATATACATATATTACAATGCACTGGACATTATTTTACAGCCTGTATTTCTGCATAAGTAAAAAGGAAGGGCAAGTTTTCTTCCTTGTTAGTTCCTTTAGTTAATTTTTAAGGAGTCACGTAAGGTCCTATGAGTACCATTTATGTGCCTCAGCACCACTTCTCGTAGTAGCTTCAAATGCTACCATCTTAGTCTCCAGCCATGTGATTTATAACAGGAAAATTATTAAATCAAAACACCACCGATCTGCATGGAAATGTCTACATATTTAAAACTACAGAACAGGTTTTATAAATAAGTTAAAAATCTGCCACGTAAGTCACCGCATTTTTTTTTTGCGGTGTTACACGATAAAGACTTATGCACTGAGACACCCTAAAGCTGCTTGTAGCGTTTCATTCAAGTAACAGCCACATGTTTAGCGTTCAGCTTTCCAAAATAATGACCAATTAATGTATTTACCAGTTACCGAGTACTTATCCCCTGATTACCACACTGATTTGACAGGTCTGCACATTCAATTACTGGCATCCCCACACACCCTTATTAGCACTTACCCAGCACACAAAGGCTGTACAAGTCCCAGTCCCCACTTTAAAGAATGCCACACCACCATCTGATCTTGGGTAAGGCAAAAATCCCCCGACTCTAACCTAAAACTAAGTACCTGAGAATCTCAATGCTAAGCTTTGCTGTAAAGCATCTGAAAATACGCAGTTCCCTCAGAAACAAGAGAAGTTATATTGCACAGCTTTCCATTGCAAATCCCAAGGAACTGAGATTCTTCCCATGGAGGAAGGTTAGAGCATGAAACTTCAGGTCAAACCTCACAGCTCCCAATCACAACAGTTTAAGAAAAACAGCACATCCAGTGTTTCAAGAAATGCTTCACATGTGGGAGATAAAAGTTTTCCCTAACTAAGAACCTCTGAATTACGTTCAAGCATTTGGTGGATTACCAGGATTTTCAGGGGAGTTAAAGAAAAATTGGAGCATGCCTACTTAAGTCAAATTGTCATACCAATGTGCTTATCAACAAGCCTTGCAAATACCTATTACCGCTCCCATTTGATTCCCTCCACTTTATTTCCAACGTGTCTTTGAAAGTGCGACTTTTCACTGCATACATCAGCTTATTAAAGGAAAGCAAGAAAGGTTTTTACATTTAAAAACCCCATGATTTCAACTTGAAAACACCTGGATAAGGCAGTAACTGAGCTTCGATAGGAGCGATCAGCAAAGGGAGTTTTGTTTTGTTTTCTCTCCCCTTCCCCTTCCCAAGCCAATGAACAGGAAGACCTTTAACAAATCAATAAACCTGTTTTGGGGTTTTTTTTGGTTTTTTTTTTTCTTTTTTTCCTTAAACAGGGGTAAGCAGCCTGGATAGTTTTGATGCAGATTGGACTGCACAGTGTGATCCTTCGTTTACTTCAAGCAAATGTCTTCACATTCCCTTCACTGCCTGGCATTCAGCTGAAGCTTATTTCAAGCAGCCTCACTGTTGGACTACTTGGACATCGATAAAAGTAAGTTCACCTGAAAGATGAAAGGAAAGCCTACATTAGACAGAGCAGCTAAGTTTCAGAACTGATGTCTTGTATTTTAGCCTTTAAACATGATTCCTAGGAAGCACACAGAGTCTTAGATGAATCAGAAGACAGCTACAAAACAACTGTCCAAAATTTCCTGTCAAATACCTACTCATAGGCTTTTTAAAATGTGATTGTTTATCATGTTGACTAGTCACTTCAGCAGTCACAACCTACTGTGTCAAAGTTTCTAAGATGACTTCATGCATTTTCAAGGAATTCAAAAAAATATGTGCACTGGCAAAAAACATTAACATTCATCTTAGATATCTGAAACACATTTGGGATGCTTCGCAATACTTGTTTCCCCCAGATTACAATATAGTTTTCCCATACACTTCAGTTTGTAGGAGAAGTGATCCTAAAGATTAACAGATCGACAATTAGAAGTAGCCACCTCCTCTAGGATAACCCCACCTCCTTCCTGTGCATCACTCCCACTCTGCGCTCCACGTTAGTTATCACATATCCCTGTGGCCACATTCACAGCAGGCAATGTCTTCTAATCCATAAACTAGATTATCTGTTTAAATATTGGCATCCTGGGATAATTACAATTCTATCCATATCCCCTGGATCACTAAGGTCAAAGCAAGACTTTTAAATACCTACTTGGTTTCTGTCAGAGCATCCTAATACAGAGAATTCTTAACCCAAATCATCTCTGAGACTAAAGACCTTATCATGTGGGGTTACATTTCCATAAACATCTGCACATTTTCCCAGTGCAATTTGCTTCAAATGAACCCTTGTAATTCTTTCTCATGCTTCCTAAATGTAAAACTTGCTGCTTCTTGTATTTGTCAAAAGCAAGGCTGTCTTCACACACAGAGGCTTTAGAGCATATCCACTAGCTTTGATATCGCCCTGAAAAGACAATGCCCAGAAATGGCAAGACTCTGCCACGATGTTGTACAACTCAATCCCTGGCAACATCAATCACACCTTCAGTTTAACAACCCTATTGGATATTCATAAAAAACCTAAACCAACCCCCCTTTTTAGCTAAGAGCCTAGAGTTCAGACGAAGCCTTGAGTTTAGCCATCCAGGACTAAGACGAATTATAAATAAATAGGGATTCTGAACACTGAAAATACTAAAAATGAAAAATTAATGTTTAAAAAAAGCCAGTCACATGGAAGAGCAACTGATAAAACAGGAAGCCTCAATATATACCTGTTCCATTGACGGACAAGCTATGATCTGGAGATCTTCATTACTAAATTCTTCCTTTAACAAAGCATGGAGTTTCTGGAACATTTGCTGAATGTTATTCTTTTAAAGGAAAGAAGAAAAAACTTAAAGAGTAAAAAAACACAACACCCATCTCAAACATGAACCAAAATAAGCACAATGTACATGGAATGGCTACTGAAGTGACCACATAGGGAGATGCAGTCAAGCTTTAAGAGCTTTTCTTTTAAAACAAGCCCCAAACCAGCCTCAAGGAACCCGTGTTGGCTGTGAGAGGAAAACTTCAGCTCGGATGTGCTAAGCTGAAGCACCAAGACCTACAGACTTAACCTGAATGCTTAAAACTCAAGCTTGTTTTTTTCTGGTGGGTTTACAGTGGGTCTCCCACTGAATCTGTATCATCCTCTCTGCCTCCAGTGCTTCTGCCCATGCATAACCGACCAAGTTGTACTGGTTTTGGCTGGGACAGAGTTCATTTTCATTACAGTAGCTCGCATAGTGCCAACTGGAAGATGTCCAGAATGAACAGAACCAGTTACTTCTCTGTAACGTGCGTGTGTTATGTAGGCTGTAGGCTGAGTACAATGCCGAGCAGGACAGCTTTTTTTTTTTTTTAAGCTTAAACATATCATTATAAAAAAATATTAATAGTTGTTTTTTTAAATTTCATGTGTCTTTTCAACAGGCTTCTCAGATCAGGGACACCACATTGATTGTAATAGTCTGTTCACTATCATTTATCACATGTTTACTGGCTGCACTGGTAGTATAGAATAACTCTACAAATACAGATATGTGTGTATATGTGTATCTGTATATATACACTTATAAATATATGCATACATACGTTTATATAGATATATTATACATATAACCATACACACAGAGAAATATAAAGTGAACCATCCCAGAAAATGTGTTTAAAGTCTTTAACTAAATGAAGGCCCAACACCTATGGGAAAACATGCTGAAGTACATCTAGCAATACTCACCCTAACTGGCTTAAACAAAATTAATTCTGTATCTTTATTGGACAAGTATAATGACATGCTTCGTAACGTTGATGGCAGCTTTGTTTTTATTGTCTTATAAGTGGAAGAGACCAGATCGTTGATCTTTGCTGAAAGTAAAAGAAAACTTGCTTAATAGACTGAAATGGCATTCTGCTAGTTGAAACCTACGCTCTAGAATATCACCTCCACTTTACCGGGGCTGATCATAACCACAAGGTTGAGTGAAAGGGAAAGAGAGGGTGACTAGGCTGCGCGGCATCAACCCATCATACGACCACAACATGCCAGACAAGGCTTTTCTTTTGGGACCTACTCAAGACATCAGCCCCAATTTCCATGCAGAAAATGCATCCAACCCCTTTCTGCAAACTACCACATTCCCCTGAGGTTCCTGAAGTCACAGCTTTCCAACAGCAACAAAGTTCTACATAGGCCCCCCCCTAGAAAACTTGCCTGGAAAAGGAAATTGCTGGGAAATAAACAGTGCTAGTAAAGACAACAGCATGTCACAAATTCTCCTTACTGACCGCAGGCCACCTCTGTAAGAAGAACGGCTGCACAGCCATCTGGATTTTGAATCAACCAGACAGGAATCCTCTCTCAGACAAGACCTTCTTTCTTTATTACTAGGTATTTTAATGATTTTACAAGAACTTTGCTTAAAGGGCAGAGGGGGAAAAAAAAAAAACCACAACCAAAAAAACCCCACACTTCATAGCTTTAAAGTACCGAAGTTAATATACTATGTTCATTTTTCCCTCAATTTCTACTGTATCTAAATTTTCTGCCTACTGCTTCCCAGACAAACAACTCCAAGAAACAGCAGCAGATCTGCCTCTATACACATAATTATCTCCAAACAACATTAAAAATACTCCTGAAGAAGGAGATGTTAAGTAGAAGCTCAAGTTAGCCCTTGAGAGTGTCTGACCCATGGAGCAGCACTGAATTATGAATGAACGTGGCTGGCTTTGCATTTTAAGAACATGATGCAACAGAAGGTTCCAATGTATGAATTGGAATAATCAGATTTCTCCGTGTCACCCAGAAGCACAACTTTGTAATGGGAAGAACAAAACAACCCAGGAACATCTAAAACTACTCCAAATGTTCCTATGAAGCATTCACATTTGAATTCTTAAGAGGAGGGAAATAAGGCTGGATTCCATTTTTGCATAGTGACAGGAAAACTGAAAAGGAAGTAGGTACCAAATGTACAGACAATAAAAGCTTCAATGCAGATTCATTTTTTCCTACAAAAGCAAAAGCTTTATCTTAATGTAATCAAATAATTCCTTAAGCACATTCCGTATGCAGTTGTGGAAATGCTGTTTTCATGCAAGAACAGTCACAGCCTGAGAAATACTCAAGTCATTCATCTACTGCACCAATTAAATATATATTCTGAAGTTTGTCAGGTTTTGATTTAGAGGCATCTTAAGATATTTAAACTAGCACACAGGTAAAAATGGAAGCCAGGATTTTCAGGAAAAATGCAGACAGTTCTTAGGCACTTAGAATTTTTCCAAATCAATCACAGTCTCACAGGCCAAATTAATGTGGCCAGCTTTTCAGATTCCTATGCTTTAGAAGTCAGGCACAGACATAAATGACATTCTGAAGTATTCAAGCCCCATATAATGCAGCTTATATTGCTCTACCAAAAATGGTGAATGGCAAGGGTCGTCTTCTCCATTTGATGAGACGCTTTTAGAAGTCTCAAAGCAGTAAAGGATCATGGCTTTATTAGCCTACAAGCGCTTCAGAGGTAACAGGAATATAAAACAAAGCAAATACCTGGTTGCGCCCAAGGTTGCTGTGAAAGGCTGTACTTGGGACCTCCTTGAGTGGCCATTGTTTTTAAAGCAGCTACCTAAAACAAATACAATCAACAAAATGATGTTTCTTTCAATTGAATTCACAACAAAGGACCAAGTAACAATGGCACAAGTCTCTTAGATACTGCAGCGTACGGAATCTCCCCTGCTGCCTCCTATGCCCTGACTTAACACCACACAGGGGAAGTGGCTTGACAGAAATGAAATTCAGAATTACAACCATGATCACTTCTTGAAAGTAAAATTTAAAATGGGATTAAATTTACAGAGACGATTAGGCACCTAAGGATACAAAACCTCAAAAGAGGTTTACACTTACGCAGGTTAGTCAAACTCCCCAGATTCCAAATGAATCACTGGGATCACTTGGACAATCTATCAACCTCACCAGTTACCCATCGGTATTTTAGGCATGCCACCGGCCCCTCACTCCAGAGTAACAGGCATCAGTAAATTTAATACTGTAATCTTCTAAATTCTCAAAAACTAGTAGCTGGGATATTTGTGATGTCCATGCAATGCTGTAGACCCAGTTTCTGAGATGCGCATTCTTATGTACTGAGAATAAGCAGTATGACATCACACTTTTCATTTTCCACAAGTAATAGATCTTGCTGCATGGTTTTCTCAAGATGCCTAGAAATCCTGAGCTCTAGAGCAGGTTCTAGAAAGAAGTGTATTGTAAGAAGACATCTTTTTTGTTCCTATCCCCCAGGATGCCTAATCTTTTTGATCAACTTTTACCAGGAATTTCTGTCACAAATGGGACTTGGGAGGAAAGTCCTGCTCAGCAAGCACCTCACTGGTGTAAAATATGGCAAGAACAGAAATTTTTAACACACTTTACAGCTATACTCTACGATGTCCCTCAAGAATATGCATGACCTAAGATTGGTTTTGAAGGCTTACAAATTCAGTCAAGGTAGAAGTTTTCCAGAAAGCAAAAAAGCTCCTGCCAACTTTCACAGACCTGTTTCAATTCAATGAAACATTAAAGCTTCTTTATCAAAAAGCACAAGGCCTGCTCTTAAAAACAAACTATGTCATGTTCCTTTAATCCATTAATCTCAAAAAGGCCTGGAAAATTGTTGTTGGAACTTAAAGGGAAGCATGACCTTATAAGGGGAAATGCCATCATCTTCAGCTAATCAGACAGAACTATCAGCTTCTTCAATACCCAATTTAAATACTAATTCCCCTGTCCTACCAGTATTTCAGTTAAGTTAAAGAACATACAACATGCTTGTACCTTTGTCATGAACTCCTCCAGCTGTTCTATAAACTGTTTGGTTTGCTGCTGAATAAACTGCTCGCAAGCTGATTTCAGATGACGATCTACATCTTTCTTAGAGTCGATATAATGTTCTCTGATTTCTGGAGTACCCTTGAACAGAAGACAACAATTATCTCCTTTTTGTTTGCCAGAGACCACCACCCGCTTAAACGAACCAATTTTTCTTAATGCAATAAGACTCTGTATTACCTCCAGCAGGAACTGTATCAAGGCGTTGTTGCTGTTTAGTCTAAAAAATCTTGAAACTGTCTTAGGGTTCAGGATTTTAAATGCTGCATCTGTGAATCAGAAAGTCACTCATGCTGTAAGTCAATGGGATTCAGCTCCCGGAAGTAAAAACTTTAATCACTCTTTTACACATAAAAAATGGCCTAGCATGATTAGGACTATAACATTAATGATTCCACTACTGCTACACGTGGATGCACAAGCACACATGCACAGAAGCACACAAAGGTCAATCCACTATTTTTTAATTGCACCTATGGTAAACTTGAATCTAACAGCTGCACAGTCTAAACAGATACATCCATTACATGAACCCAACAAATGACAGATACTAGCTGTAGTGCTATCAGCACGCAAATTGTGTGAGCTCTTTTTCTTTTCTAACTGTATCTACAAGTGAAAGACTTCTATGTAAGCTATGTAGTTAAGCATTTATGAACAACAGGCAGAATTTGGACCATGTTGCCTGGGAAAACCAAGTACAGTTGCATGAAATAACTTAGAACTGCCACTCTTTTCCTCTGCGCTTAATTATTCTAGTTAGGACAGAACAACAAAGCATCAAGGTTGATATACACCCCTGTCTATGGTCTCCACAGAAGTCCCAAGAAGGAAATGCAACCATGTCTGTAATTAACAGAAGATACTGAAATTATTCCTACAGTATTATCAGGATGTTGTCAACCTGAAACCTAGTCAAATTGGCAAAAAGAAAATTATCAATACAGTTTCAGTACGGCTTATTGCCCTGATGTCATTCATTTATCATCCTACACATCCATCTGCATTTTTCATTTCAGAAGCAATTCTGCGCCCCTCTTGCTGTATAAGACACGGGAGGGAAACAAGACATAAAAGAGTTAAAGAAGTGCTGTCAAAGGCATTAAACAAAGAGGGAATACCAGATATGCAGGCATGTAGGTTTTGCACTGAACTAAGAATCTGCGCTCCTATGCAGTTAAAGGAGACTGCAGAGAAAGATTCATTTTGTTCTCTGAATTATTTCCCAGAAACTTCACTGATTCCAAAAAGAGCCTAAGTTCTTCATTAGAAGCTTATGAACTAGTCAGTGTGAAAGTCGCTCCTCCCCACTGTATACTTCAG
>VZTL01055993.1:11090-28829 GCA_013400535.1 Scopus umbretta | reverse complement strand
TTCTATAAGCCCTTCAAATGGACAACATCATTTGTCTGAGTCTCCAGAACTCATCTTGGCTCCTCTGATGTTAAGACTTCTCTATAGCTAACATGGACATTTGTGACACTCCTCCAGATTGGATGCATTATTTATTTTCGTATGGTTTTTCATCATGTTTCTGGAAGATTATTATTTCAGTTTTTACGTCTCTGAAAAGCATTCTTGCAGAGCTAATCATAATAAAAGAAAACAGTGAAAATGGACTCCCTTGCCCTGTCTTCCAAAGACTTGCCCCCTTTTTTCGGAGACAGATTTGCTGGAGATTCTTCTCAGTGTTGTCAATGAGTGACCTCCATTCCTCTCCTTGACAAGAATCTACTCTTTCTGGAGGTAACTGAGCTATGTCTCAGTTCCTTTTACTTGCAAAGTTTTCAAGAGGCCCTTTAGAAAGGCTTTTCTTACTCTAATTACATTCAGGTTTTTCCCCTTTCCTGAGAAACAGCCTTTGGGATTTTAAGCTGTTATCTGACCACTGCCCTGTCCCCAGTCGTGTATGTGATTTTCCCAGTTTTTGAGCTGAAGAATTTGAAATGCTAATATTTTTGATGGACAGAATGGTGTTGTTTTGAGTGACAATCAGTTAAGAAAGTGAATTAAAAATGTGCTGGTTCATCTGAAGCAATGGGAAGTTAAAGATAAGCAAAGCATGAATCAAACTAATAAAATAGTTCCGTTCTATTCCTCAAATTCAAAGAAAAATTTATATTCTTCAGAACATCAGCTCCAAGATCCCATACTGCCAAACAGGGGTGAATGTCACAAACAAGTTCATGGAAATAATTCCAACAAAGTTTCACATCAAATAGTAATAGGGGGTCCTGAATGTGGCTGTTATACAAAGAAGGATAATAAAGGTTAATGTTTCATAAACCCCAGCTGTATACTGCTGACTGGCAATCATGATAATGCTGCTGATGTACACTCCTTTTTTATTGCTTCAAGGGATATATTTTAAATGTAATGTTTTAGAATACTGTGGGAAATATGATTAAAAACTTGACCATTTATGCAATAAACTCAATGCGGGTTTTGAAGGAGCTTGAAGCAGGAGTATGAAATAATAAAAAATTTAGTGATTTATTCTTTGATGTTTTGCTCTTCTGAAGGAATTGCCTGTATTGGAAGTATATAATAAAACACCAAAAGCAGCTAGGACTGTGTGAAGGAACACATAGAAAAGGGAGAATAGCTTATAAAGAAAGCAAATCTTGGGCGTTAATTAAAGATTATTTAAGGATTTATTAAAGATTGCCAAAGTCTTCTGAGGGTGGGACATAATGAACATACCCAGAAATTCCTTAATAGAGCAACTCCAAGCATATACTAGCTCATGCTATAATCCTAAAACCAATTTAAGACAAAGGCTGAAATGAACCCAGACCTGAGATGCAGCGACCATAACAATAAATGTTGTACAGCTTGTCTACGAAAAGGGTAGCAGTAAAAGGTAGAACAGAGATTGTTTCCCACGGTGAAATGAAATAAAAGAATATATACTTCTGCTGTTTTTTAAGATACCTATTTTTTTTCCAAATAAAAAGTGCAGATGCCTGAAAAATTGGATACATGAAATGGATAACAAAAAAGAAAGTAAGATACATAATAGATGAAGGTGACAAAGATTTCATGTTCTTTATACTAAGACCTCAAAAGGGACAGATAGGGGCAGAAAAGCCTACTAGCAGAGACATCCATGCTATGAGACTGAGCAACAAAGCAAGAGCTGTGAGAAGCTGTACAAATACAGCTGATGGCTCTCCTCTGCCGTGCTAAGGATCATGTCACTGTTGTGTCTAGGTTCTGTGTATAGATGACTGGCATGAATCTAAAACTGGCTAAAATGCTTGTATTTGAAAAACTGATGAAACGTGGCCTTCATAAAATAGAGAGAGAGTTCTCCTAAGACTGTTTATTATTATTATTTCCATGCTTAGGACCTTCTCCACTGCCTAATTTTTACTGTAGTGGTGCTGTCACTGTTATGATCAAGGGGTATAAACAAGACAAGAAGAGGCCATACCTTCTAGTAGACCAACTGATATAGCTGGAAGAATACACCAGTGTTCAGGCACATGAATTATTCTTCAGGTTTGAAACAGAGAAAGCCATTCTCAAAAGTAAATACCAATTGCTTGCATCACCTGAAAGAAACGATAATTGTTATTTGTGTGGGAGAAATGTTGGTAGGAAGAGAAATTATGAAATGGTCCCTTATCACCTACATGTTGCCTCATGCTCTGGCTCTGGTCAAGAGTGAGCCGACAGACTCTCCACCAAGAAAATATATATAACCCAACCTTGCTGCCACAAGCTAAATGGATATAATTAGCTCTAATCTTATTCTTACCAGTCATGGTGAGGGCTTTTTTGTTGCTGAAGATGATGCTGGGATTTAAGTGAGGCAAAATATCATTAAATAAGCCTGAATTTCACAGAATTGATAAGCATGGTGTGTCTACTTTATACTATACTAAGTGTCAGGGGAGGAACACCATAAAATTTTGGTTTTCCTAAGAATATTTTATGAAACACCTCTTCAATCTTATCCCAGCTTCACACCACCTGTAGTCATAGCTTCAACCATGTTATGTCAATGACTTATCGAGCTCACTTTTAGCTAGAAATGGTGAGAAAGGAACAAGATGATCTTCAGCTAACAAAATGTGAAGAGCAAGCAAAGACGAGCAGATTTCTGACTGCCATTTCAATCTACTCCAAATGTTACTTAAAAGGTATGTTTCCCTGGTCATCTTTACTGCAGTGGAATTAGAATTTAGTTGATACAGAGGAACTAAGCATGGTTGCTTCACAAAGGGTTTTGGAGGATCATAGATTTGCTGGTGTGTGTGGTTACTGATAATTAACTTTAATTTTGGTTTAAATTGTGTATAACCAGAGCTACTTTATGGATGTCACTGGAGTTACTCCAACTTTACAGTGTAATGCTGTATCTCAAAATAGAAATATGGCTGTATAAACCTGCATTCTGCTGCAACTAGCATGTTACATGATCAACCCCAAAAGGACTGGATTTTGCCATGGTTTAAAAAAATTAAATAAAAGAATTTTAATATCCAAAGTACAAGACCCTGCTGGGGGGAATGAACAAGAAAAAAGTCAGTTGCCACAGTACGTAGTTTACACTGACACTGAGGATTTCATTTGTTGTGTATGTGGGGGGGGGATCAGGGGATGTGCCTACATTAGAAATTTAGAACTCTAGAGTTCTTTTTGGTGCAAATTTGTTGTGCATCTGTACTTGGAGTCTGGCAGTGCTCATCTGAGAACTGATGTGCTGGACATATTTTCCCTCCTGGTGGAGCCAGGGATGAAGCTGGGTGGAGGAAAGCCACCTCCAAGTCTGACTTGCTACTTGGTTGTCTACGCATGGTGGTCCAGTTCTCTCCACATAAGTGTTCTGCACCCAGCAGGAGCAACTGGTAGAAACTTCACTGCCACTTCAAATGCAATGTGAGCATATCATCTTTGAACCACAACAGGCAGCACCAAATCAAACCCTGTTCCTTCCACCTTTGAGCCACACAAGTCAATAATGTAATTGCCCCCATGCAATTCTGGTACCGGTAGAGATTAGCAAATGCAGGTAAAATTTAATGAGCTCAGTTTTTTCTCTCCTGCCAGACTGAAGTTAATATATTCAGAGATTTTAGTACCCTTATTTATTCCACTGTCAATACATGTATCTTGCCTGAATTTGTATTTGTAATGTCTCCAGAAATGGGATTCTCCTTTTTCTTTTCACTATTTTTTTTGATTACTTAAGAAAAGGTTGTAAAAATCATCTTGTACCCCATAATTCATACGAAGTCTCAAATAATAGTCCTGAGGCAGCATTAGTCTTAATAGATTTTCTACAGAGGCATTGGAGAGATTCCACCAAATCCTGCAGTTTAACCTACATATTTGACATCTCTCTTTTGGCCGTATTAATCCTCAATTAGTTTTTGCCTTTTTATGCTATTTATATCTAACTTAATTTTTATAATATAAACTGGAATTAAATCATGTGATTATCACTTTAAATCAAATACAGTTTGTTTTCAGTATCAGTCAGGGACATCTCCAAGAACACATTTAAACTGCAGAGAGAATTCAGCTTTTCATGTCATGTTTGCTTCCACAAGCAAATTTTGCCAAGCTGAAGAACTTTGAGTTAAGCCATATGGTTTTGATAAAACATGGTGACTTGAAATTTATTTTAAGTTTGCAAAACAAAAGTCAGTGTCAGAATACTGTATGTGCAAATCTCAGCAACAGGAAAAAAGTTAAGTATAGGACTCTTGGTGTCACACTGCTTGGGTTCAGTATTTCTATGGCTCAGGATGATTCTTTGCAGAGTGCTAGTAGCAAGAAGAGAGAAACTCTGTTCTGGTAAAAGCATAAAAGTTCCAAAAGAAAATGACTCTATTTTCTGACATGGCTAGCTACTGGAGGTAACCATTTTTGAGAATCTAATCATGAGACATCCTGAAGAACTCCCAAAAAGCAGGTTTTAAACTTTTTGAAATGAACTGCTACGTTTTGAGAGCCCCAAATTATGGGTTACTTTTAATGCACCTTGACTCAAAGAACTGGACCAGTAAATGATCCTTCAGTGAGCTACAAAGCAAAACCAAGCAAAAGATGTGAAATGCTGCTTTTAGCAGATATTTGCAATGAGTATGAAAGTGAGCTATTTCTGTATGTTACACACTTCAATGCATGTATTATAATGGACAGTTTGGGGTCCTATATTGTCTTTTATATTCTGGTGCTGAAATTAGTTTTAGAGCTTTCAGTTTCAATTTTGTGAACTATGAGCCTCTCCAAGGCTTCATATTTGAAATTTACTGCCCTTTAATGTTCTGGCTGACTTGAATATAGAGTTTAAAGTACCTAAGTCTAGCAAGGGAAATAAAAATATTTGCATCTGGCTGTTTAGATTTAAGGCTGCTTTTTCCAGACTCCTTTCTGCTGTATAATCAGAAACTGAAATCTTGAACTGAATTCTTGAAAAGACCTAGCATGACTCTAAAACATTGGTAACCTGTTCTTATTTTATAAGGCAAGATTAAATCCTGCAATCCGTCATTATTGCTTTGGCCTCTTCCAAGGGTTGGCAATTTTTCCTTTGTTTATAGTAATCCTACTTGCACAGCACTTAAAAAGCATATTCCCTTTCTATGTAGCCAATAAAAAAAGTGTTACATTTTTGTTTTCTTAAAATAAATAAATATCCTGCTCATACTGAAATTCACAGTAAAAATCTTGCTTCTGGAAGTAGTACTGGATATAATGTCTTGTGTTTTATAGTGCATTACCCCCTGTGAGGATTTGAGCCTATGCCTAAGCTTGTCTCTGTTGGGAATGAGAAATTTGGGTCAGAAGAATCAGATACTGATCCAAGTCAGACCTTCTTGTGAGTTTGGTGTGTAAAAGAGATAGTCTAATCTATGTATACCAATGTGAATTAAATTTAAAAAGCACCTTTTGCAATCTTAAGGAGAAAACACAACAAATAAGTCTCCTCTAGGGTTACAGCTCCTGTAAACTGAGCTCCTAACATTGCAGTAAATTTTTGTATTCAATACCTTTTTATCAGCTCCCTACCTGTGAAATTAATATACTTCACCTCAGAGTGTTACGGGTAAGGGTTTAGCTATCTAATGCTCATAAGGCAGTCAGACACTATAAAGATGAATACCATAGAAAATGTCACAGGAACATTAATAATTCTCAGTGCAAACAGTATTTTAATCATGTGTAATAGACCAAGCACAAGGCCACCCTCTGGGCAATGAGGACAAACCGTAATGTCAGAAAGCTGCCTGCCCACTGGGTACCATCCCTCCTCTCGCCTTCAAAGGGAACGTGTTCTATGGCCACAGAAGGGAAGGTAATGAAACAAAGCAGATGCTTACAGAGCAAATTAAGGTTGCTTAGGCAGTTCCTAATTTTCCAGTGCACTTATATTTGGAGGTGTGTGTGTGTCTGTGTGTGTCTGTGTGTGGTGGGGATCTGCATGGATGGTTAGGTGCATCAGTAGCTTTCATTCCTGTGGTACAGTAATACTAATGTTTTTGTTGCTGACACTCTCAATGCATGAGTGCATCTTTCTGAAGGATTTTTTTTTTTTCCAGGGTGTTTTAAGTCTATTTTGAATGTTTAAGTTGATAGGAGTTGAAATCAACTCTAAAGTGATTAATGGCAACAAATGCCAGCAGGGAAACTGCTGAAAAAAAAGGTAAAATGATCTGTGCTCTCTTCCAGTGCCCTCCTTTCCAAGCTCATAATTATTAAGAGGTGAATTTAGCCCAAGTCTAGTGCTAGGCTGGTACACAAATGAGTTGGTTAACACTAAGAACTAGAGCTGCAAAGTAATGCAGGTGTTGCACTTCTGGGGATGTACCCGTCCATGAAGAGGTGATATGTCACCCAAAGCTAAGCTGGGAAGATCAACCACTCAATGCATTTCTGGAGATAGGCTTTTTCCTCTTTTCCCAGCTGGGTGTGCTCAGAGGAGACAATTACTCTTCACAAGGACCTGTCTGACACTTGTATTAGTAGGGACAGAGAGCAGCAGATACAACAGGGGTCTTTTGCCCGTCCTTGCTATTCTGGAGGCTTCTGCTAGCTGAGAAGGGGTGCTCTTTGCACAAGCCATGAGGTGAATGCTAGCACTCAGGATTTTGGTCCGAGTATCTTGAAATAGGGTTTCTGCAGAGGACACTGCTGACCGTTGCTTTTCAGCATGAATCGAACATGGTTCTGTTTTTACTGACCTTGGGCACGTAGTTCTGAAACTCTCACTGCTCCTGCCAGCACATTAATGAAGTGACTACCACACCATATGCTGTTTAGCATGGTTTCTGCATGGTGACAAGCACTGTGCCGTGCCTTAGCTTTGGGATCCAGTTTTGTCAAAGCCATAAGGAAATGAAACTTCACTGACATTGCACTGGTGAATGAGTCTATGCATCCACCTGCCTCTGGGACCTGTCAATAGCTTTTTAATTTGCTGGTCAATATTAACTGTAGAAAACAAGAGATATCAAGTTTCTACAAGTTTTGTAAAAATTACCCTCTGTGTGGAGGAAAGCATACTAATGCTTATGCTGAGAAAACTGCTGAATGTTTTCATCTTTTATTAAACAGGGAGCTTTACTTTATCTTCCACACCCCAATCTGTGTAAAACTAGCTTTCACTGAGATTGCTGCTTACAGAGTTCCTAAGCAAAGTGAATATTTCTAAATCAATCCTCATAAATTGTAAACTTTCCAGATTGTATTGAAAGATTAGGAATGCTGGTCTTGTCCTATATTTTTGCACCTCTTTTAAGTAGATGTGTATTTACCTAATGCCAAAGCAGTGGCATGGAGCTGTGTCTATCAGTGTCTGTGGTGTGCAGCAGCTTCTGGTGTTGTGCAGAGCATGCTCCTTGGTGCGAATTGGTGAGCACCCGTGTGCTGACGGAAGCAGACTGCTTTGGTACTGCCTGGTGATTCAGCTGCACAGTTTGTTTCATCCTTTATGCTTCTGTCAATGCAAAGCCTTCGCATAACTGAGGACTTCTAATCCCTTTATTTAAGACTCATCCAGTATGAAGATAAGCACTCCAAGCTACTAACTGTGATTAAAAAACTAAATACTGTGAAACAAGAAGACATTATGAAATGGATTGATTTTATTTTCTTAAAGGAATCACTCTCTGCATAATCGTCACATGTGGTATTCTTCATGTCACATGAAAATAAAAGAAATCAGTATTCATTTAGGTCACTCCAAATGCAGTTCTTCTCTCTAGGTAATGATTAGCATTTCATTCTACCCTGTACAGTTATGCATCTGCTTCTGGTACAGGGCCACCAGTCCAGACTAGCCAAATTAATATAGCAGAGGATAAGCTTGAAGGAATTACTTGTTTTCCTCAAAGAAAGATAATAAAAACAACTTCAAGAAATACTTGTTTCCTGCCACTCCTCCACCAGAGAAGAGATATTAGAAAAGATGCCTATTGTAAAACAAGTTCATCCCTCCATGAGGAGAATTAATGAATCCTGGTGTCCTAAACATTTAGGAGCTAAATCCTCTTCACCACTGTAAGACCAGGCTTTCTTCACTATAAAAATGCCCAGCCCTTAATAACATGATAGTCCAATGCTTTCCACACTTCCACATCCCCTCTGTGTCCTAAAGCTGCCCTCACTACTCCCAGCTCCAAGCCATCCTCAGCTTTACTCTCTGTTCCCTATTGCTGCGTTGTGAACTTGACAGTTTGCAATTTTCCTGTGCCTGGCTACTCACCTGCCTGGTGGCCAGCCCTTTGCACCCCTTTTAGTTGTGGGGTGGTCACACAGGGCAGGCAAGAGATGCGGTCCTCCTGCCTTCCCTTGCACGAGACTTTCAGGTTTTTAATAGTTTGGAGGATCCCACCACCACGCACAGAGAAAATGAGAATCCTTTCCACAATTCAGGAAGGCTACAAGCATTGGAGTATGCTTGTTAAAGGAGTGGGTGTCCCAAGACTTCAGGAGCCAAGAAGAGAGACAAAAGTCACTGTGTTTCCATATTTGCTGACTTAACGTCAGTACTGGCTGCAGGGCTGTGATTCAGATGGGGAGCCACATGCCTTGATGTGCTAGCACACAGGGATGGGAGAGGAGGTGAGAGTGAAGTGCTTCTCTCCTACCCTCTTCCCACAGGAAATTTGCATCTGAATAGGAGTTTTCTGAATTTGTGTGCATAATCTGAACTTCTCGGATGTTTAGGTCTAGAGACAGTTCTCTCATATAAGTAGGCTTAGCTGCATTGATTTCATGTGGCTACATCAATTTATTCCAGCCAAAGATCTAAACTGCTCTTTTCAGGTGTGATTGTTTAAAATTAAGAGCTTTTAACTTCTCCTGTTGCCGAGATGAAAGCATTATAGTGCAGCAATCTCACAGTCATAACATTTTTATTCAATTCATTCTGCCAGAGAAAACCTCATTCTGAAAATGGAGGTATAGTCTCTACCAAACATTTGAAGAAATAGTTATTCCAGTGTTGCTTGCAGGAAAGCCTCTTGGAGATCCAGGGCAATTTTGATTATAGAACCACAACATTTAATGATACTCATCACAGAGGGGTTTTTTTGTCCTCTCCAGGAACTACAGGGGACTTTTTATATTTCCATGTGAAATCCATTCTCTCTCTACCACAAATTTATTTAATTGCAGTTCACACTACAAGCTCTTTTTTCCTGCTGTTTTTGTTCTGTTCTGGCGCCTGACAATCTCTTTTATAGTTAGGGACCTCTGGGAGAGCTAGATATGTAGGGAAAATCTTTCCATATAAGTATCTGGATCTAACGCACTGCTTGTGTTCCTCTGTAGTCTATTGAATAGTTTTAAAGAACTCCAAAAGGTGCCCAAGAAAACAAAGTTTGGGTAATCTACAGTTATGCAACTTCTAATGGGATTTATACTTCCAGTGACCATTTTTTAGGAATTGAGAATTTTAAAGTTTCTGAACCATTAGCAAAAAGTCATCCCAAGCATTAGTTTTAATCCTGTGAATATGGTTTATAATCACTCCTGAACAGCTAGCTTGGTCTCTTCATTGTTTAGTACTCGCCCCATCTTGGTGTCCTCTGCAAATGTTAGCAGTGACGAGTCAATATTTTCTTCTAAATTGTTCATCAACTTAAAAAATGAAGACAAGAAACAGTCCATTAAAGAGCTTACAAGTACTGCCTGCTCGATTTTCTGTTTGTAGCTGTGTTTCAAGATAAATACATTAGCAGGTGTGTAATTTGTTTAATATCTCTACTTTCCTATAGAAACCAAATCTTTTGCAGGAATACCACTGATAATTTGTTGAATTATTTTATTAAGACACAGCAAATATTAGTGTTCCAGAAATGTGCATAACAAGCTACAAAGCTGATTTGAATTATTGAAGAAAACATTGAAGCAAATCATATTAAACTGGCTGATAAGTATACTGTAGCCACAAAGAATTTAATTAGAATTTCAGCATTTGATAGGTAGCTACCAGGATATAAGTAGCTGATCATCTAATTTGACTTTGTATTATGTTGAAAATTCTTTACCCTCAGACAACACCTCCCAAAAAATCAGGTTATCGTTTAACAAGTTGTCTTGGTTTTCAGCTGGGATAAAGTTAATTTTCTTCCTAGTAGCTGGTGTAGTGCTGTGTTTTGGATTTAGTGTGAGAATAATACTGATAACGCTGATGTTTTAGTTGTTGCTTGTTAGTGCTTATATTAGTCAAGGACTTTTTCTTTCAGCTTCCCATGCTCCGCCAGGGGCACAAGAAACCAGGAGGGGGCACAGCCAGGACAGCTGACTCAAACTGGCCACAGGGCTATTCCATACCATATGGCGTCATGCTCAGTACATAAATGGGGGGTAGCTGGTCGGGGGCAGCGATCGCTGCTCACGGACTGCCTGGGTGTTGGTCGGCAGGTGGTGAGCGGTTGTATCATTTGTATTTTTTTCCCTCCCTGGGTTTTGTTTCTCTCTCTCTCATTGTTCTTTTTTTCATTACAATTGTTATTATTATTTTATTTCAATTATTAAACTGTTCTTATCTCAACCCACGAGTTTTCTTACTTTTACCCTTCCAAGTCTCTCCCCATCCCCACCGGGGAGGGAGGGGGCGCGAGCAGCTGTGTGGTGCTCAGTTGCCAACAGGGGCTAAGCCACAACACAAGTCACTTTTGTATTTGAAGTAGAGGTGCACTGAATTCTGCTAAAATACATGGACATCAGCAATACTGCTAGTTATAAAGCAAATCAGATTTTCCACAGATGGACAACCGCACGCATATTATACGTATAAGTGCACATGGAAAAAACATGTTTATTGAATTAAACGTTGGTCTGGAGATTTCTGAATTCAGCAGCTGCACAAGAGATGCCACAGAAGATCAGCTTTTCTCCATGTTGTTCATTATCAGTGACTTGAACAAGTGTGGCTGAAAGCAATTTCTCAGTGAAAAAAGAAAAACTATGTGCAAATGTGCAAAAGTGCAAAGCCGTTTATACTGATACAGCTGTATCCATGCAGTGGTTCATTCTGCTGCACAAGTATACTGGTATACTTGTTTCAAATAGATAAAGCTGAAAAAGCAGAACACTTTTCTAATTTCCTTGTATGCAGAAGTTTCACTATTGTTATTAACATTACAGCATCAAAACTTTACCATAAGAAACCACATGGTGATTTGGATAAAGTTTTTATGGGGATTTGTATGGGTCAGGTTTAATCATGGACTGCCTTCTGTCTCCACCTCTAACTTGTTACATCCTGAAATAGAGTGAAAAATTATAGCTGATGTTAAACTCTCTTTCTGTAAGAACCATCTGCATTATGCTATGCACTGTGAGCAGTCTCAAAATGATAATAGATGCACACACTGTTGGTAGTCTCAAGTACGTGCAGGACTGAAACCATGCATGGGCAAAAGCTCAACAATGTTGAAGCTCATCATGATTGGAAAGAAGTTATTTAGATCTCACTGTACCTTTTACATGCCATCATTTTAATGCACAACTTCACGTTTTCACCAGTAACATTAAAGGAAAATTAGTTTTTCTAGCAAAAAAAAATTGTACAGTATATAATTGCCTTCCACCACCTGCTTTTCCCTGTGCTTCCCACCATCTTCTCCCACACTCATGTCTGACCCTCTTCCCTGACTCTTGAGCCAGTGCTTGTAAACCCCCAAACAGCCTTGTCCCATCATAAAATCTCTCCTAAACACCAAGTTTTTCTGTGAACGTCATTTTTCTCTGCTTTTTGGTATTAGTCCTACAGCATAAAGACAATGCCTCCCAAACAATTCTATTTCTACTTCTCCATTGTTGAAAGCCCACTCAATTTATTTAATATTAATAATTTTATAATCTATTTATGCAGTGCTGGAAGTATATACAGTGTTTTCCTACCAAAAGACTAAAATCTACCATCAGTCATGTCAAACAGACTCCCTCATGGGCACGGTCTAGTTGAAACTGATGGGAATATGAGAGGGAAGAAGCAGCTGTCTTTAACAAGATAAAGAATATTTGAACACTGGCATTGATGATGAGACAGTGCCCACCTTACTCATGGAAAGTGGGTCTGTCTCTACGAATAGTTTCTGTAAAAGAAATGGGACCTCTGGGGTTACTTCAGCAGTGTACAACTGTGCAATGTAATTAAAAATGTTATGGAAGATTTCAGAGTGAAAAATGTTTCAAGCTTCCAACAGCTTACAGTATGTGAAGTACCAACCAGAAAAACTTCATCTTGGTATGTGACCCTTGTTAAAGCTGGTCTTGAGCAAGGATGATACTGAACAATTTTAATGGGCAGTTTTAAAAAGCTTTCGGTGAAAGATGAATATGAACATAAGAAATTATATAGTATTGTGCTTGTTACTGTATAGAAAAATAATTCTCTGCCAGAACAGGACCATTCATGAGGAATTTATTTGTCACAAACAGGAAAACCAAAAAAGAAACAACAAATCATTAATCTGGGCCATGGCATTTTGCCCTTCCAGGGCATTTGTTATTTTACCTTATTTGCTCCCCTTTTTATAAAATAATCTTAGGTCAGGTCAGACAATACCTTTGAGCTCATGCTGTGTACAGAAAAGCTTCTGTCTGCTGGAGGGCTACATATTATTAAAACAACAACAAACAAAATAGCCACACACAGCTTATCTATTATTGTAGACATCTTCCACTGCCATTATTAGCTAGAAAATGTTGGGGAAAAGTGAGTAAAAAAAAAAAAAGTCATATGATGGGCCCAAGAACAGAAACTCTGGGGGTCCGTGTGGATATCTACAGTGGTCCCAGATGGACTGCAGACAAAGATATATTTAGTCCTAAGGAAAGGTTATGCTGTCTCCATGCATGATGGTTTAGGATCCTGTTCTTCTCAGTGCTTGAATTCCTGATTAACCCAGTGCCAAAAGACTCTCTTCTCACAAGGAAGTATGGTTTTTTAGTAGAGCTGACACTTGAAGTGTTTTCTATAGTGTCCTGCTTTCAGGATAGAGTATCCTGAAAGATATAGGACAGAGTATCTTATAGTATCCTGCTTTCAGCTGGGATAGAGTTAATTTTCTTCCTAGTAGAATGGTGAGATTCACTTGCTTCTTAATAGCAAAAGATAATCTCTGTCTGTCCTAAGTATTTTCAGAATAGTAGAAATTACTACTATGATTGAGTCTTTCCTTTTACATGACTTACAGCCTGTTTTCAAGCCCAGACTAGGCAGTTTCTCCACAGCCTTTGAAATCTAGTCCCTGTCCTGGTTTCAGCTGGGATAGAGTTAATTTTCTTCCTAGTAGCTGACATTGTGCTGTGTTTTGGATTTAACATGAGAATAACGTTGATAACACACTGATGTTTTAGTTGTTACTGAGCAGTGCTGGCACTAGTCAAGGACTTTTCAGCTTCCCATGCTCCACCAGGGGCACAAGAAGCTGGGAGGGGGCACAGCCAGGACAGCTGACCCAAACTGGCCACAGGGCTATTCCATACCATACGGCGTCACGCTCAGTATAGAAACTGGGGGAGTTGGCCAGGGGGCAGCAATCACTGCTTGGGGACTGGCTGGGTGTCGGTGGGTGGTGAGCAATTGCATTGTGTGGCACCTGTTTTGTATATGCTTTACTATTATTGTTGTTGTTGTTGTTATGATTTCTATTATTTCTATTATTATTTCTATTATTAAACTGTTCTTATGTCAACATATGAGTTTTCTCACTTCTACTCTTCTGATTCTCTCCCCATCCCATTGGGGGTGGGGGAGTGAGCGAGCAGCTGTGTGGTGCTTAGTTGCTGCCTAGGATTAAACCACAACATATAGGTACATAGCTTTTATATTCTCATGACGTTGCAAGTGTAAATCCAGTGTTATTGTATTGTCTCTTGTTTGTGATGGTAATTCCTACAGTTACACAAAGGATTGCATTGTATTCAAGTTTTTTTCATTCTTGCAAGTGTAATAAAACAAGTAATATAGAAAGAAAAAGAAATATATGTAATTTAAGGGAATCTGATATTTTTTCCAACTTGCTTATTCAACACAATCTAAGGCAAATTACGGAGGGTGAAATATATTAGAGAGGAAAAGGCAGGAGGATGATAAACCCACACAGTTCACCTTTAGATTGGTTGTACCAAACAGCGTACCAGGACTGCCTGCTAGCTTTTTAATAACGGCAGACTGTAACGTCTCACTGTCTTGGAGGGGGTGATTTGCGGAAAGAACTGGTAATGCTCATAGGCTCTGCCTTCTCTGTCACTTACCTAGTACACTTCACAGGAGTTTAATAAACTGAAACTCTAGTCAACTTTGCTTAAAGAAGAGGGGAGGGGGGTTGTTTCACTTCTGGTAACTGGAATTTCAACACACATTTGTGAATATCTGTACAAAAGAACTGTCTGCAATCATTTCTGTAAATGTCCTTGACTCTGGGCTGTTCAAGGCTGTAAATACAAACTGCAGTTTGTCGTGGCAAAATGCCTTAGCAACACCTTTTAAGAGACAAAAATCAGCTTAGAACATATTTAAAAATGCATGTTTACACGTAGTGAGCATGACTGCCCAGTCTCTTTACATTGTAAGATGCTTACCCACAACACACTGACATCACATTTTAAGGTGAGGATCTAAGCCAATGTGCTCACAAGTTGGTACCCCTTGGAGGTGAACTAAGGCCTCAGGTGGAGAATGAGTTTTGGGAGTGCACAAGGGACTGACAGCTGCTCGGGCATGTCTTCAATCAGTTTTAGGAGCATAAGAAATGCCTTAACTGGCTTGATAGATGCTCTAGCTACCCCTGCACTCTATCTCTGAATAAGACATTTGGCTATACTGTTTAAGAAGAGCACCTGAGCCTGCCCATTACTGGCAGACCAAACCCTTCATATTCCTCCCAGCATTCACAGTCATTGGATTAGGAAAGTTAAAAGGGTACATCTTTATTCTCTTAAGCATTAGACCATTAATTTGTCTAATACCTTTTGAAGCTGTTGATGCCGTATGCCACCAAGCCTCCTGTTGCAACAAGTTCCAGAAGTTCCTGACCTACTATATAGACAATACTTTATGTGTTATAAATTGACATCCCAACTAGCTTCCATCGGTGCTCCCTCATTCTACTTCTGCGAGAGCTGGTATATCAATCACCTTATCAATTGCTTTCATGATTTTTTACATCTTGGCAATATCTGCTTCAGCCTTGTCCTCCAAAACTGAAGATCCCAGCCTTCCTTGTACAATTGATTCTCCATTGCTTTGATACTTTTGCTTGCTATCTTTTGTACCTGTTCTATCATCACTAGTCCAACCTGTGGTAGGGAGGCCAAAAGTACACATAATATTCACGATGTTATTACATCAAGGCTTCTTCTCAGTGCCATTCCTGGTGATGCCCAACACTTTTTCTGGCATTTGTCTACCACTGCACAATGACTCCATGATTTTGGAGAGCTGCCAGTGATGATCCCGTATTTTTTTTCCTAAATTGCCATTGCCAGTTCAAAGCTCAGCATCATGCTAGCAAAATTTTAATTACTTTTCTCTACATAGTTCACCTTAGACTAATCTATAGTGAAGTTCATCTGCCACCTTTTTACTCACTCACTCTTGTGAGGTCCTTCTGGACTTACTTGCTATCAGTACAACTTGCCACTCAGAAGAGCTTTCTACCACCTACAAGTTTAGAGATTTCACTGTGCATGCCTTTCTGCTAGTCAGCAGTGAATATGCTTGTGGTGACACACATCCCTTCTTTTCCCTAACATCAGGGTACATGAACATGCTTCTTTCCCAGCTCCATTTTTGGGCTACATGTTAGTGTGGCCAACATTTAAGGAGACACACACACTGTGTAGCTGCTGTGATTGCTTTCTTCCTTCATCAGCCCACAGAACAGATTCAACTTCATCTGGCCATGGAGTTGAGGACCCAGAGAGATGCAGCATCACTGATTCAGAAGTTACTTATACAATAGCAGAAAAAAGCTGATCATGTTCCCAAAGGAGCATGAGGGAATAATAAGGACCCCAGATGCCCTTTAGCCCTTAGAGTATCTCCATTCCTGGGTCATTTTATTTTCAATAACGGACAGTTGTCAATTTTTTTTCTCACTCTATGAAACAGAAAACATCAGACCACATGCGTACCATAGACCAAAACATAAACTCTTTGATCTTCAAGGCAGCTTGAATCCATTCACTTACTGTAGAGATTTCTTTTCCCATTGTATCAATTTAGAAGGTCATATTGGCCAAATATTTGGGGTGAGATATGTTGTCAGGAAAGGAGAATGTGCCTTAGAATGTGGATTGATTTATAAGGTTTTATTGGGGGAAAAAAATTATATTCCCTTGCATTTGCTCTTCCTTTCATGAAACTCTGGATTCCTGCTTCCTTTTAATCCTGAGTACAGGACATGCAAGTTTATTTCTCAGTAAATCAGTGATGGGCTGCCAGGTTTGCTGGCAGCGTGAAAGAGGACTGATGGTGTGGGACCAGAAGAATAGAGGAAAAAGGAGGCTTTCCTGAACACAAACAAAACCTATTTTTAATCAATTATGTGAGGAGTTGGAAAGGTTCAAAGGAAATAGTAAACCAAAAGCAAGGAAATATTTATTGTATCAATACAACTAGAAGAGAGTTGTCCTGGTGCTGGTCTGTAGGTAAGTTGCATCTCTCCTGCTCCTCTAGTTTGTCTCCTCCAGACAATACTAATTGTGCTGTGCAATGATTGGAGTCTGATGCACCTTACTGCAGATTTCAGAATAACCTGTTCTGGCATTCTGATTCCTTAGTGCACAGAAAACCCAGATGCAATGCGGGTAATTTTTAACATCAAATGGCAAAGATCAGAGCAGCAGAAGGAAAGAGAATAGTGCTAGTGCTGAGTTTGTCATGCAGTACTGCGGGGTCAGGATTAGAATCAAAGTCAAAGCATTTACCACTGAGCAAGAGTATGCTTGTTACAATTACTACAGAGCTCCTACAAACAAGTAAGTTGTTACCTTATTTTTAGTTATTTATCTGTCTAAACACAATGAGATACTGTTAACCAAGAACTCTTACAAACAGTAAAAAGTGGACATTTTATCTATGTAAGCCAGAGGTCATTAGGTAACACCCCAGCTTTGCAAAATTGTTCTGTACATACTTATTTACATGTTAGATATTTTTCTTTTACCAATTCTGTGCTACTGCGAATGCATGAAATCAAACATATTATATGCTTTTGCCTTATAGGATCTGATACTGCAAATCAAAATTTCAGACTGAACAGCTGATATTAGACTTCCAAATCTGCATGTTGATCAGCATGCTCTTTGGGATATATTTTAAAAAAAAGAAGGCAAATGGAATTAACTGTCATTGAAGGCATTAAATTAAATTAAATGTCATTATGAAGAAGAGCAAAGAATTAAGATTTTGCCACAAATGCAAAAACTATGGTCCTTCCAACTTAGCTCTACACACATAACTGATATGTCTACATCATAAGCCTGATCACTTTAGGTTCCCTCCATAGATCAAGGTACTTTGAAGGGTCAGTTTAGGTATGAGGTAGGATGAATCACTCTCTAGAAGTGACTAATCTCCTAATTTAGGCCTAATGAATCTGGGCTTTTGCAAAGAGGAGTACTTTTGAGGAG
>VZTL01055988.1:2334-17146 GCA_013400535.1 Scopus umbretta | reverse complement strand
TACAGAGACACTTCAACAGCACCCTCTTTCAGTTCTCATTAACACTGACTAATCAGACAGAGCTTGAAATCAGAAGTCTTGCATAGATAACAAACGGGGACATAAAAACCCTAGTCAACTGCAGTTACTCCTAGATCAGCTTGGATATAACACACTGGTTTCAGGCCTTCTGCCTGTGGTTTGTTACAACTTAAGCGACCTTCAGTGACTAAAGCCCACGTCAAGTCAGCCTGGGTGGCTGAGCACCCAGATGCTACACCCACACTTTGAGATCCCTGTGCTCCCAGACGTTTGTTTCTTCCTACAGCACATCCCCAGAACAACTTCAAAGCTTTGTGTTGAGAAAAGAGAAAGCAATGCAAAAACTTCAGCATGTGCTTGCAAAAGCAGGCAGTCCCTTTTCTTTATAACACCAGTTGCCTCTCAACACAGTCCTGGGCACTGCCTCAGCTGATGTATAAAAATCGTGCTTCCTCCCTGAAAGATGTGAGGAAGCAAATACAGTGTTCTGAAATCCTCCGTATGCAGGATTTTGCGTACCTAGAGGACAGTAAAATAGTCCTTCAGAAGAAGAGAGGAAAAGCAACCAGGGAACTCCCTTCAATTTTGACTGAAGGCCAAATTAAAGATCAGCAAGGATCAGTTTAAAGTCTGGAATAGTTGTGGTCTAAATTACCATTGACTTGAATGCCAGATTTGCATACCACAAGGCTGAGTTTGATTTTTGAGATGACTATAAGCTTTTTGTTACACCAATAACAGCATTTTTGGAACAGAAACAAACATGTAAAGACACCCAAAAATACAGACATACTGGTTACATGAAGACTAACATTGGATGGGACTACTGCCAGAACCAGTATGGCAAAGAACGGACTCAACTGTAAGGGAAGGACCTAGCTGATTTCATCAAAGGCAGTGTAACTATAGCAAGAGGGGAAAAAAAAGGTCTTTGAAGCTATAGAAGACAGGAGGAAGAAAAAAGGGGGCAGGGACATGTTCTCAAGCTATGACAAAAAGAGACCAACACAAACTGGCAAGTATGAAGACTTGTCATTACATTATGTGTGAGGTGTAGGGGGAAGCAGGCTATGCTTGGCCTTCCAGGGACGCAGGGGAGGTAAACAAAGCAAGGCTATGGGGGACAAGGGAAAATGGTAGTGAAGAGTGGGACCCATAGCCAAGAAGTCTGCCTGAAGCAACACATACGACTCCACACAGATGACAGTCTCAAATCCAGCCCTAGACGTCAAAGACTTCTGGGTGAAATTTCTAAAGACAAAATTAAACAAACAGAGTAGAGGTTTCTTCATGTTAACTCAATGCTCCCCTAATACCGTCACCTAGCTGAAGAAGGTGCCTGTAAGGGAGCATGTCTGAACTTACACAGGCACCTGTGTTGAAAAGGATGGGCTAAAAGTCAATTAAGCATGAACAGGCTGGAGGACAAGACCTATACTTGCACAACATGGTAAATGAGGCAGAGGAAACATACTCTCAGCCACGCCACAGAAACTAGTTGTTCTGCTCTGCTCCCAGAACTGATTTTATCTGATGGATGCCAGCAGCCTCTAAGAAATAGATGCTCATATTATCTTTACTGATCTACTGTTGGAAATACACCTGTCAGAAGTTTCAGTCCGTAGATGACTGTGAACAGTTAGCTTTGTTATTGAAAGCGTGATCATTGTTAAACAAAAGAGCTGTCTTGAAAAATATTCCCTTAAGGGTTAACAGACTGCATACACACATATATTTAAGTATCAGTGATACTTCTAAAGGATTTCTAGACACCTCTAAGTGCTCTTTTGCATCTCAGTCGCTTTACCACATAAAGCTGGTACATCAATAAAGCCAACAGGAAATTCACTACAGCCTTACCCCAGGTTGGCCAAAATCTGTATTCTAATGGGCTACTTACACAGAGTAACAGGAGAAGCACCAACTCGGCCACATTTTCGAGGAGTGAAAACTGACCCAATAGCCACTACCAGATCCAACACAGACTTGCAAGTACAAACACATTTTTCAGTCTGCCTGGCCTGTCAACTACCAAGCAGCCCCATCACCCAGATAAAAGTGCATCAGCCCTTAGACACCAACTGACCCTGGTTTAGCCTGTCTTCTAATCAGGGACATTTTTTGAAACAGCTGCTCCAAGTCTCACAGTTTACATACACATAAACTTTAAAATGTCTTGGGCTGCAAACAGATAAAACAACTGAGTTTCACTGTGCAACAGCAATTTCCAGTTCACTATGACCACTCAAGTAGCACCCCCACTGAAGGAACATACAGAGCTTTCTTGCCAGTTTCTGCAAAGGACCAAAAAAAAATTTTTTTTTAAAGTCATTAAATAGCAACAGAAACACCTCTAAGTAATACAGTGCATGAAGTCTAGCTGTGCCGTTTAATTCTCTTTTGCAAATAAATTAATAAACATCCATCCTTCAGGAAAAAGCACTGTGGAAGCCATTAAATAGAGCCAGTGCTTGCTGGTGTTTCCCATGCTGTGCTAGATTAAGGATGCCATATGTTTTCCAGTCATTAAGATAGAAAAGAGCTGTAAAATGGAAGGAGCTCCTGGAATAGGTAGATTTTAATGGCAGACACAATTACTAACTGAGGAACAGAAATGTTAAATAGATATTATTTTAAAGACAAACAAACAACAGCTCACTTTTTACACTATATCCATCACCAGTACATTCATCCTGTGCTCTTTTACCAATCATTCACAAATTAACACTGACATGGGAGTGGAAAGGCTAAACTTCTATTATGGTACTATCACTACCCAACAAATAAAGGTCTTCAGAGACTTTTTCTAGTATGTTCCCATTGCACAGTAAGACATATTCTAGTCTGAGAATTACAGCTCCAAACAAGCTGTCCTTCCCTCTTGCAAAAGCATTAGTCTTTGCAATGGAATGAAAGGTCAAGACAAATGCAGTATCTGCCAGCATGGACCATACAATTAGCACCAGTTAAAGCAAGTGTCACTCTACTTCAGCAGATCAGTCTTTCTGTATGGGATAATGAGAACCCTGCCTTTCAAAATAATCCTACTTAACTAGAACCACCTGGCAAGCATGTAAAAAAATCTAGATAGGAAAAAAATGACAAGTGCAACTCATAACTTCTCCTGAGCCAGCTGCATAAGCCAGCTCACTGCCAGCTGCTGCTCTGAGGTCCCCATCAGAGCCTGGCTCTAGGGAAACAAAGAGGAAGGCAGAAGCAGGGAAATGACTGAAAACTGGAAAAACTGCTACCCATTCCTACAGTGACAGGTTTCTCTAAACTTTGGATGCACTTGCTTGCAATTGCCTGAATCCACCCTCCCACTCCAACTTTCCTTTGTTTTTCTATCTTCCCCTGGAATTTGCTCCCTACTGTGAGTGACAGAGCTGTCTCCGTCCTTCAGCAGTTGCTTCAGCTCACACCTGCTTTCCTGCAGAGCTCTTCATCTTGCCTGCTCCACCTTGCTGGCTCATTTTCCCTTCTGCCACCGTTCCTTGCTTACTCTTGCATGACACCTCTCCCTTCTCAGTCCAGAGATCTAGAAGCCAAGACCTCCCTCCCATCCTCCCTTTTACCTCAGTCTTCCATATTCAGCACTTCAAGTTATTTTACACTTGCTTCCCTACCATAACATACCTATTTTCCACTAAGCACAACAGCTATGTAACTTACACAGCCAAACCCAGAAGCCTTGTGAACCTCAAAACACCAGTTCCTATCACCTGAGCCAGAATGAGGGTCCTCACCCACTGATAACAATTCAGGCAGCCATAGCTGCTCTTGTGCACTGACAATGCCAATGGTTATGCTGACCTTTCTCCAAACTCAGATGTAGACTTAATGAGGCAAGTACGCACCCTAAAAAAATACAACTTGGATGTCCTTGCCAGGATGGAAGGAGAAAAATATCTTGGTAAAATGGTTTGGATTTTATGTTTCCAATATGTCATTTAAGGCAGGTAAATAGAAGACAACAGAGGAAGCAGTCTCACAGCTTGTGTAGCCACCTTCTGGCTACATCCCTGACTACACACCTACATTCAGTCCAAAGTATGGCTAATACTAAACCCATCTTTATCACTGCTCATAGACCCAGAGATGAAACTACAAGCTAGATCCCAATGGTTTAGCAAGGTGATTTTAATTCTCTTCTGCTCTGGGAAAGGAGAGCAGAGGGCACCTGAGGAGGGTCCTCCTTCCTCCTCAAGCCACCAATGACTAAGTTAACCTAGCACATGCCTGCTTACTTAATTCTCTAACACACCAGTGACCTGTTCCCCATTTTGCAATACAGCTTTTATGCTTCATTATCTTACATAAAATAGGTTAAGATCGTCATCTAATAATACAAACTCTCCAACTAAGATCTCAGTACTGAAGAGCAGAGCTCTTAGTTTTAATGATGTTCTTACTGCATTGCCCCAGCTGCAGATCCCTATGAGGTAAGTGCTAACACCTCAGCCCAATAGAGACACACTTAAACAAACCAAGGGAGACTGGCTAGGGCACTGCCTACTTGTGGTTTTCTACCTGGAATCTGAAAGCCATTTTGATCTCATTTTGTGCATTACATTGCATTTTATAATGATAGTTTAAGCACAAGATCAATATGAGGTAAAATCACTCACTATTATCGACAATGAGTGGCATGGACACTATTCCAACAAAGTCTTCTGGGTAAATGGTTGCTTTCCTCAATAAAAAACTTTGCACAAGAGAATTAATAACTGTTCCCATTCATACAGCAATTCTCATTCTTAGTTCTTACGAGAATTACAGAATGGGGCACAGAATGGCATTGCTTGAAATGGTGAGGTGTTGAAGTGCTGAGTAGCTGAACGACCCTTGCATGGCAAGTGAAACTCAGTTCTTCCATCAAGTCCCATGACCAGAGGAGGAATACACAGTTGTTCTACAAACACGCAGCCATACACACCCAGGCAGTGTTTCAGGTTTCGTAACTCTGTCAGAATTCCTAAGAACCTCTTCCCAGAATTTATGCAAATCTTGCACTGCACTGCAACCCTATACCTGAACGTGAGAAATTAAAAAGAACATATGATTTTAGTTTGGAGAGAGGGGTTGTTGTTGTTGACAATATTGGCATGTGCACTTAACTGTCTGAAATGCATAGAATGAGAGAAAAGAAATGGGAGAAGGCTTTGTAAATTATTTTCTTCATCTGTCAAAACCAATGGATTGTTAAATTACAAAAGCTTTGTCAGCACTAGATCTCGTGACTGACAGAACCCAACATTTAATTACTTCAGCAGGAAATGGTATTTTGCATCACATCAACCGAATATGCCCTTTATTTCATTGGCAGTCACCACATCATCATGGAAGAGCAAAAAACTAACCAACAGTTTCTAAAGCCAGTGCTTGGCAAACTTCTTAAACCTTGCTCATTTCAAATGTTTTTCCGTAAAATATGATGATATATCATCAAGGTTTGTCAATGATTTTTGCATGCAGCTAAAAAAATAATGGCATCTAATCAAAGAACAGTAATGGCATCTATGCCTTGCATCTCTGCTCTTGTCCACTTTTACCCCTGGACATTGGAAACTGAGGGGGGTGATGGAAATCACACCACCTATTTCCTTTTTTTGCCTTCCTGGAGACCCAGTATGAATACCGAAAAAGGAATCCAAACAATCTGTCCATCCATGTAGTCCAGTATCTTCTGTTCTTAGATGATCCTACTGGATTGTCTCAGACCAGCATTTCACAAACGAGTGCAGAAACCCAATATAAGACTGCAGATCTTCCATCACAGTAAAAAAAAAAAAAAAAAAAAAATCTATGGCAAGTTCACTGTGGATTACTCAGCTCACTAACTTCATCATTCGTGTTCACATCAAGCTACTTCATACAGTGGGAGACAAACTCAGAAAAACCACCTGAAGGCAAAAAACAAGGCTGGAATTAAAACAAAGGACAGTTAACAAGCTTTATTCCAGGTGCTGAACTTAGAGCTGTGCCTGAGAACATCAGCAACAGAAATAAAATCACAAGATCATATGGCTTTAGCAAAAAAGAAAGACCAATGAAAGGGAAGGATGACAGACTGAATGGCTTTAATGGCAGAGTTCAAGGAATTCAAAGAACAGGATCCTTGCAGGGTTTTGGGCTGAGTCAAGTAAGTTAACAGATCACAAACAAGAAACATAAATGAGAGGAAATTCAAAGAACAAGGCAAACACAACAGAACGTTGACGTTAAATAAGAATCTCTTGCCTACGTCTGCACCACAGTGTGGTCAGAAGCACAATGCGCTTCATCTCCAGTCTGCCTTGTGAATAGCTCTTAGAGCTTGCATCGATGTGCCTGATACTATGCAAACCTGACAGGCAGGCAGGTCCCTACATGTTCCATATATGGTCCACTTGTGTGCAAGTCCTTACTCATCGTGTATTGCTGTGTGCTCAGTCTTGTCAGTTTGGTCTTAGGAGTACATGGGATACAGTGCTTGGATCCATTGTCGAGTCCAACCATAGACTGGATAAGGTGAGGAGAGCATTCTCTTCAAAAAGGCCCTTTTCTCCACACCTTTGTTCTCCAGACTTCTTTCAACATACCATTTTTCTGTTTTTTGCATTGCTTTGCTTTACTTCCAAAGGCTCCACAAATTGCATCTAATTATGGATAACCTGCATCTCCAGCTGCCATTTTAAAATGGAGATCTGATCTCCATCTCCCCTCTTTAATTGTTTGAGCCAGAAGATGCCATAAAAGCCTTTCTCTTGCTGAGCTGAGGCTGCCTCACCTGGAAGAGCAAATTTTAATTTCCGCACAAGACCATCAGTCTGGTACATTTCACTAAAATTACATTCATTTGCACACTTACTATATTCACATGCCACGTGCCCAATTCCTAACAAAGGAAGTAAACTGCGAAGTTTGGCATCCAACATGTTTTATGGATGTTCTTATCTTGCTGTTGCCAGACAACCTGCCTAAAATGGATGCACACCTTTATGTGATGCAACACATAAAAATGAATCTTTCCCTCAGGGAACAAATTAGATGAACTACAAAAGACATGATCCAAAAATACACACCTTTCTTGATAATGGAAGCAGTATGCATTAAGCTTACCTGTGTGACAGCGAAAATGAAGTTTCAAAAAATTTCATGTATTTAACAGCAGAAAGAGAGATACAAACTGAGGAAGCCAGCAATTATAAACAGATTAAGAGGAAAAACATTCTATCTTTTGTGAAGTAATTGCATTTAAAGCAACTGCTGGAATTCTCATGGTAGACTACACATGTCAATATGCCAAAGCAATTGACTATTTTAAACATTCACAGATTAAAAAACCCTCTAGGCAACTGGCAATTTGGAATTTCTCAAGCTGCTAACAGACACAGGAAGCCTGCAGCCTAGATGAACTCTCTGAAGAGCTGACCTTTCTCGGTGTCTACATGACTTTGCAGGTTCAGTCCCTTGCTGCGCAACCAGGCTGTGTGCTAGCACACGCTCCTCCGGCAGGGTGGCAGGCGGCTGCACAGTCTGCATGTCGTGTGCAACTTGGACACAATGCACTACCTCTGCTCAGCTAAGAAGGTCCACAAAGCCTCTCTGATTTCCAATTCATACCATCGAAGTATACTGTTAAAACAGTGAATCACAGAATCATCTCTCAGCCAAGGTTACGAAGGCCTCCTGAATCTAAAAACAGATTCAGAAAAATACTAGAAAGCTGGATACTTCCCAAAGCAAACTTGATACTTCAAGTTGCTTCTATTCTTCTCAAGGATTTTCTCCTTTTTTCCTCCCTTTCCATCTTAAGATTGCTTATTAACCTATTTCTGACTGCGTGGACCATAAGGGCAAGTGATATGCCCTATAGCAACTAGAGAAATCACTTCCCAAATGATGCTGGGAAAGCATTCAGGATATTTTTGGTAACATTTAACATGATATGGCCAAAACCACACAACAAAAGAGATCTTGAAAGAGCATATGTGGATATCAGATCTTTTCAGTAATACCTACCTAGTACAGACCAGCTTGGTGTTGCCTGAAATGTCATCTTCCCCTTTTTATCAGTGCAGTTTGCAAAGTATTCTGACCCACAGCATTTCAAACTCAGTGTTAAACGATCACACAAATTTAGGTAAATGAGGAACTAGGCCCTACAGACCCCATTAAAGTTACTTAGCCAAACACTGGTTAGAGTGAGGTCCCTGTAAAAATGTAACCTGTGATGTTCTGGAGAGCTTTAAGCACATTACATTTTTTACAATGATTCTTTGTAAGGTCAGAGAATACACAAAGAATAATATCTAAGAAAAACAACACATTAAACCATCCTCACAGAAATAAGCCAAAACTACTTATGGAAAACACTGCTCTGGGAAGAAAGATGATGCATAGCTAACAGAAAAGATATAGTCTTCATTTAAAGGGTAGTGCATTTAAACTGCAAGAATCTTTTAAACAACAAGAATCTTTTAAAGCATGAATCTGCTGATAAAAAAAAATAGATTAAGTGACTGTTCAGAGTTCCTGGCTAATTATGCAGAAAATTCAAGGGTCAACTGACTATTTAGCCCAAGTCATTTTAAGAACACACATTTTGAATGCACACACTTACACACCTTTTTTTTTAGGTTAAAACTTAATAAAAAATCCTACGGAAAGCACTCACACAGCCAACTACTCTCTCTTTCCCCAAAACACAATCTCTCATACCAGAAACAAAGGCAAAACCCCAAACCTTTCTAGGTGTAGCAAGCTACTTCAAACTACTGTTTGAAGAACCCAAGAGAATTTTATGTCATTTTGTCAGGGAAGCACAGATGGTCTCACATGGGGCTTCAGCTGATGCTTTGGGATGCAGCCAAGCAGTGCATGTCTAGACAAGGCTACATGGGACCAGGCAGAAGACCAGTAGTGGGGACACCATCATCCATGAGCGCCTACTGGTGCTATCAGCGTTCTGCACTGTTTGGTATTGTGAACATTTAAAGTCATCGTACTAGTAGAGTACCAGCGTATGGCAAGAACCTGGTAAGGCAGTGCTTCGAAACACCTGGCTACATCCCCAGCTTCCTATACCATCACTAACCACCCCCTTACACAGCACAGCACCGCCAGCGCATTTTTTGCAATCGCATATTTCAGGGCTTTCTGCAAAACTCAGACCTGAAGTAGCCAATGCATATCTCTTGCTTTCACAGGTCTGTCTTTCAGGACCATTCCCTTTGCTATGAGTCCTGTGAACAACAGTGTCTCAAGATGGCCATTTCTCACTGACAAAGCAATTCTACAATTTGCACAGTGCTAAAAGCTGCAGAAGCCTCTTCTCCTAAACACAGAGAATTTAACACACTCTAAATGCACTTCCTTTTTTAGCCTAAAAATCTGTAGTCATTAACTTTATATCCACATTCGGGGATACTGCACTTGAAATACCAACAGAGTCAGTAACATTAAAGGAACTGAGGGTGCAGGTTCCTAAGAGTCACAGATAAGCAAGTTTCAGAAACCTGCAAACAAGGGTTGTGCTGAGAAATACTGCATTCTTCAGTCACAAGCAGATAGGGTGGCAGTCTCGAACTCAGAAACGTTTAGGACTTGTTACTCATAGGAGAAAATCCTGCTGATTCTGGTTACATTCCAACCATACAGAAAGAACTGGGAAAGTACAGCACCATACATCACAGATATCAAGGGAAGAAGAATCAAAATCCAGGGAAAGTAAAGGACAGAAGCAGAATTTTAAATGTGCTCCATTAGTCTTTCCTGTGTATCACTTAAGTGAGTCCCTGATAAAGGAGCAGGATAAGAATTCAGCATCTATCTGCAAATCAGTTAACACCACCTAAATCCATGTCTAACAGGTGATGCTATCCAGTTTACAGATATTGATCATTCGTAAATGTATACATCATGTTCCCACCTTCTCTGCTACGACTCTTACAATAGCTTATGTCCACAAATGAAAATTGATTAAAAAAATATTTTTGGTGTAAGACAAGTGCTCAGAAGATTCAGATGCTCTAAATTTTTTATACTTTTCCCACTCTCAGAGAAGGCAAGCACAATTCCGGAGGCCAAGAGGATGAAAACAAAACCCAACAGGAGATTTGTCTTTGTTTAAGAGGGTCATTTCAACTTTTTTATTTAAAGAAGTTATTGCAGAAAAAAAGATGGTATGACCATACAGAATAAGGGGAAAGTCTTCCACAAAGGCACAAAAAGCAAAATGGTGAGCCCTGTTCTGTCAGGGACATCTTTTCTAGTTCTGTATTCAGCAGCAGTACTTCTTGAAAAGAAGACCTTGTCAGATCTTTTCTCTCTTCAAAATGTAGCATCAGTCAACAAAGTGAACAAAATGCCAACATGGGGAAGGAACAGGTAGAAATGAATACTGAAATAGTATAAAAAACAATGGCAGGTCAACAGCTTTTGTATATGGTCACTAGAAATTAAATCCTGGCTTCATGGAAGTCAGGAAATTCCACCACTAACGTCAATTGGGTCAGGAGTTCAGCCTCTGTTAGTAAGAGATACTACAGAAATGCAAAGAGGTCAGCAACAGACAACTGTGGTGACTGACATTAAGGCAAGTCTTTATATGAAGACAGCTGAAGCAATAGATTATTAAAAGAGAAAGTAAATAAATAAGGTGAAGAAAAGACACATAGCTAAGCAACAAGACTTCACAGTTGTGTCCCACACCTTCAGAATACCGGGAAGCAGGTGACTCAAGCCAGCTATTGCAGGCTAAGACATACACACTTGGATGAATTATTTCCTGGAGGAAGCAATAAACCAGCACTCCATGCAGACACAGTGGTCCCATCAAAACCAAGAAGAAATGCCTTTCAACTCAGGAAGACTGAGACTGAGCCACTATCAACATCCTGATCTGAAAAAAACTATTTCAGTAACTGCAACTGGTAGAAGGCACACTTTAGCAGATCAGGACCTAAAGCAGTTTTAAAAATACTGACTTGCCTTAAAGCAAGAGAAGCAGAGAAGAAGAAATTGCAATAAGAGTCAACTAGAAAAACATGTGTTTGCCTTTGCACATGTAAATCTACATTTGCTTTATATTCAGCAGTGAGAAGCAGGAGCACGACTAAAAGAACCCCTGTGCAGGAAGGGACTGCTGTGCAGTGCTAACACTGAGCAACACTGAAAGCAATAGAGCTGCCTTGGCTAAATAAAGCAGGGATGAGCTCAGTGACCCAGCACCATAGAGCAGTCAACCTGAAGGCCAACAAACAGTAAAAGCAAACAAACAAACAAAATGTTTTTTGAGCAGGTGGTGTGAATACAAAGCATGGTGCTCAGAGCACCCCTATCTACCACTCCTGGGCAGGGCAGCTGTAGCTGAAAAAGGGACGGGACACTGTGTAGGCAGCCTCGTTTCCCATCATTGTAATTCTAAAATCATCCGATTACAGTGGAAGACTATTGAGGCCATCAGATGGGTGACTACTAAAACCTACCAGCTGAAGAGAAGCCTTCCAAACGAGCACTGCTCTTCACCCAGTTGGGAAACTTTAGCGCAGTCACTGTCTAATAAGGAGGGTTGAGGTTTTTGTGTGTCTGAATGAACTGAATGCCAGCAGCTGTGTAAGAACTGAATTTACCACCGCAATCCCAGGAATGCCTGCATTTTCTGCTAAAATAAAATCTCTGGGCCATTAGCCTATTGGAATAGAAGCTTTTCCACTTAACTGAAGACATTTACTCATTCTCCTTCTGCATCTCTCATGCTCCAGTTCCAGTAAAATCCTGCTTGGTTTCGGAGTTTTTTATGGAAACACACATGCATCAGTTCAAAAGTACTTGATATTATGTGAGTAGTATTAAACAACTTACCTCACTGGGTTCCTCTGTGTCTCACATTTATTCCTATGAAACAGAAAATGAACTGCAGCTGTCAGAGTGCTGGCTGACCTACTGGGGACTGTACTGCATACCCGCACACATGCTGACTTAGCATTTTCTAAAGTTTATTTCCCAAGGGGAAAGGGTTATAAATAAGTCTCATTTTCACAGTAAATCTCCTGCTCTTCATTCCCTACAGCTTTGAGCACAGGCGATTTTTTGTCATAGGAAATTGCATCAAAGTTTTCAGAAAAAGTGTACTAGCTTACACAATTTGCTTTTGTCAAGCTACCTTTAACTTGACCCCCACCAAAGCTAGATTTTAAAAATTCAGTTTCAATCTTCTCTATGTTCACTGCTCTACACATCCATTATCTGCAGAAATCTGGACATCTAAGAAATCTGCAGCTGATTTAGAAGATAACAGATTTTATTAAAATACATTTTGTATTTCTTAAAAGTAACTTTTAAAACCCCACAAAGAACTGCTAAATGATTAAAGGCATTTCTGTATACCTTCTGAAAACACATATAGTCAGATCTCTAAGGAGGTTGTCTTCTCTTGGGCTTTCCACTTGGAATTGAGTGAGAAGCTGAAACAATAAATAGGGGCTTCACCACAGGTTCTAGAATCCAGCAGAGAGGATTCACGTGTGAGGTAGGATCCTCAGATTGTCAGCTTTTATGCCTGGGGCATCACATTGACAAAATGTTTGCTGATCCCATTTCAACAAGGTTCTGATCCAGAACTGGAACTTGCCAGTCCATACCTCCCACCCCCTGCCCCCAACATCTGTTTCTTAGTTTTGAAAATACAAAAGATAAAATGATCCCTAAATGTAAGTACTATCCTTCCAGTCTCAAATGACTACTGAAGTATTTTCTAGAAAGCTAAAGTAACTGCTGCTTTGGAAATCCATTTTTCTTAAAGGCCAAACCCCAAGCAAGCAATATTGCCTATCAGGACACTACAACATATCAAAATTCTCCCTGAGATTTTAGTTTTAAAGGGGCCTTTCAGAAGGCATCCAGTGAAAAAAGAAGTATCAGCTAATGTGCAGGCATTTTCTAAAAGATTAAATAGATGAGTTGGCCAGATAAGCACTCTGGAGAAAGGTGAGAGTCCAGAGGGAAGGATTAGATGCTGCTGAGCTGCAACAGAGCAAGCAGTTGGACTGATGAAACAGTAGCATGGGATAAGGATGCACCCTGCAAGAACGACTGGACTGTAGTCCGAAACACAGAGAGGTAAAAGCATGAAGACTGAATACAGAACATCCTGGTCCACATTCAGACTCCCCCATCTTGGAGATTCCCAGTTTTGGGTTTCAATACAGACATTTACAAAAGGTGAGCAAGACTGACATAAATTTGGAAGGAAAAGCTAAGGGTTAGATATGGTTATATCATGGCTTTTGCATTTTAACCCTTTGCTTCCCTATAACCACTCCATACATAAGTCCTTTGCTTTGAGGAAGTTACAAATGTCACTGTGTTTTTCGCAGGCATCTAGGAGGAAATTCATCAATGGGATTAAATAATTTGTTAGGTCAGGCAAGATCTGAGGCCGGTGAGCAGGGATTCCTGCAACAAAACAAGCATCACGAACAATGGGAACCAACTCAGAGGAAAATGTCGGAAGGACTGGCACTTGGAAAGGGTAGCCACTTAGAAACAAATCAAAAGGTACAGTTCACCCTGTAGTTATGACAGCAACCTATTACTCTTACAAATTAATTTTTAATAATCCTCAAAATAGGGAGATGGGGACATTTAAAGATCAGGTCTGGAAAAAGCCTGTGGCTCCTTGGATAGGCTACCTGTAGGCTCTAAATAAGCTTTCCTTGCAAACTCCTGTTCAGCATGTGAAAGGGAAGAAAACAGGTCCCCTCTAGAGAAAAGCAGCTGGACAAACCTCTTCCAGTTACTTAAAATTCAAAGCTCTAAACTCTCAAAGCAGTGAAATAGGCAGTCTTATCCTGTAGCTAAGAACAAAGTAGCACAGCAGAGAGGTAAATTACAAAAGCAAGTTCAAAGGGATAAGTGGCCAATTCTCCAAACACATTCAGAAAAACTAACAGTTTTCTTGCGAAGTTCCTTAATACCATCTGCTGGTAGTACCTTGGAGAACAGGACAGATAACATCAAAAAGAGGATGTAAAACTGGAAGAACCTCTCTTAATAGAAACATGTATTTAATGAACACCCAAATTGCCACTCAAAATAAGGCTGTACCACAGGGCTGAAGCTTCAGCACACAATGAAGGTGCTTCTTTTATTATAGCGCCTTTCCTCCAAAACAGTATTCCCCCTCCAAAGGGAAATACTGCAGTTGTTCAGTGCTGAACAGCAGTAGGAAGCAGCTCAAAATAAGCTGAACAGATGATATCTCAGATAAACTGTAAGCGGGACAGTTTGCAGTTTACAGCCTCTTGCAAAACACACACCTGGAGTTTGACATCAGTATCCTGAAGTAGGTAAATATGGTGGTCACTTGGCAGAGAAGAAACCTGAGGCACAGGGAAATTATGCTGCCCTGAGCGAAATTCACCCCTGCCTGCCCTACTCTTATACGCGGTGTTGCTCAGTGTCACAGCCGGCAGCTCTGTCCTCTTACAGACACATGGCTGAAGAGTGCACATGGTTTGCACAGACCCAGTTTCATGTACAGTGAAGCTGTGCCAAAGCAAGTAGAACATGATCGAGGTCTCTCCCTTCCATTCTTCTCAGTCGTAGAATGTAAATCTCTAAGCTGGATCTTGTCAGGACATTGATTTTCACATGGAGTATCAGACTTTGGGATCTGCCTAAAGAACTGCCTCCTGGAGCCCACCACAGGGCAAAGCACTAACTACACCTTAGTAAGTGCTTCCTCCAAGTCAGAAGAACAGTCTCATTCACCTCACCAATCTTACCACCTGCAACTCTTCTGTTT